>JBAMYA010000003.1:2807586-2829431 GCA_037176975.1 Arrhamphus sclerolepis
TGTGTGCTCTTCAGCTCCAAAAAATTCTTTTTTTTCATCCCAAGTGCGGGGGGTTGGGGGAAAGAAAAAAAAAAAAAAAAAAAAAAAAAAAAAAGATAAACCTTTTTTAACTCCTGTACTACAAACTCAAAACACTGTCACACTATAATCACACTGAGACTTGGAATGATTAGTTGACAGATTCATTACTTAGAGTGACAGTTTTTGATTTAAGATATTGCAGTTGGCAAACTAAAAGCCAAAAGCAGACGTGCAGCAGCCCCATTAATTTAGCAGCAATCACAGCGGTGACCTCAGAATCAAGGCAAGTTCAGTTATGACTTCTTTGTGTGTCTTATTATTCCCCATCTACTAATTAAACTGCAGTAATTACTGCTGATATCACTGTAATACAGTATGCTGTCATATCTTAACAAGAAATAGCTTCAGTCTGATCTGGATACAGTTATTTAAGATGTTTAAGAATTGTGCATTCCAAGTGTGACGACTGCAGCTACTATAAAAATCTGATAAGCCCTTTTTCTCGATGTAGGCTCTATATTTATCAGAGCTTTGGGACCAGCACCAGGAAAAAAAAGCATTCTAATTCATCATTAGTATTGATGACAATCGATCACAGCCCACAGATGTCCAATTCATTGTATAAAACTAAAGAAAGTAGCACACCATCAACTCTGACGTGCCAGATCTACTCAACAGTGGGGAGCTTATGCATGGTTAACACTTTAATCGATTATCAGAATTGTTGGCGACATTTTGTCGCATTAATTAATCATCAAATCATTTAAGAGCTAACTTGAGCGCAGATAATCACAAGCAATACTGCCACAGTGGATGCAACGGGAACATTTTCGCTGTTTGTAAAGTGGACTCTTCATGTCAAACATGCAAATTATAAGACAAGTTTAACCATCCGATTCTTGCTTTTCTTTTTTCCCCCTGACTTTGAACGTTGCTATTAATGTGACTTAATATCACTGCATTCTGTCATTAATTAGTTTGGAAAGTACATCTACACAAGTGCACCAAGAGAGACAATTAAAAAAAAAAGTATAGATGTATCCTGAATATGACGACAAATGACTGCAGCAAAAGTCTCTGCTGCTCAAATTGCACCGCAATGAACCCAACTGCCAAAACTAACAGATGCAGTAATGTGGTTCCAAATGAAAGAACACTGATGTATTGTCACTGGCCATAAAGTAGATAGGCTACAGCGCCATTACAGGGTCTAAAATCATCACTGTGACTGATGAAACAGAGCCCATTTGAAATGGCATACAAAGAGCCATTGAAGCGTCTCAGCATCTCTGAGAAGCATATGCAACATTTTGTTTTACTGCAACTCCAAAGTGGCAAATCTGGGCCGTGGAAATAACGGCAAGCGGATTTCTATAAAAGCCAGCGTTTGAAGGTGTGGAGGCACTCTCTGAGACACACATCAGCGGAGGTGTTAAAGTTTTTGGATTGACCAAATGTCAAGCACTGGAAATAATGTGGAGACGAAACCTGCCAAGCTGGGAATGACCCCCTCACTGCATGTGATGTATGTGTCTGTCAGGAAAGCAGACAATTAGATCAATATTCAAAAGCTGAGCCGGAACGGGGCCACCTCAGAGCTCAGCCAAATGACCAGGAGGGACTGGGAAAAAAAAAGACAAAAGAAAGAAGAAAAAAGTGTCTAAAACAAAGAGACAAATGCCAACACTATTTCACAGCATAGCCTTATTCTTCAGACACGTTTCTCTCCATCTATCACCAAAGCCTCGCGTCAATTAGAAATTACAGCTCCACTGAGTTCAAAGTCTCTCCGTCACAACCTTGATTAAGTCTGCTTAACCTCACATTTCCACCGCCTGCTTAACATTCTACAGCTGTTTTATTCAGCTTTGGTCATTACTGCATGAACATCAAAGGCTCTTCATTCTCGTCATTTGGAAACGCGTGTCAATCACACACACACAGACACACACACACACACACAAATCCTCAAAGGACATCAAATGGATTTGGGAAAACATGCAGTTCTTTCTATCTGAGCAGTTCATGTTTGATGGCGACAACATGTAGGCCTGACTGTGAAAAGCCCCCCCCCAAAAAAAGAAAAAAAGAGGGTTCTAAACTGAATTTGTCGAGTTATAAATGCACTGACGATGCAAAAAAAATGTAATTATTCTTTTTTATTATGCTTAGTATATTCAGAGGGAAATTTGCACTTTAAAAAATCCTAATGGAAGAATATTATTATCATTATTATTATTGTCATCATCATTATTATTATTTTACATTGTTGCCCCATAAAGTTAATCTTTTGTAAATTCACTGGGTTAAAAAAAAAAAAAAAAAAGATATTGCAGATATCACGCATCTCTTTCAGGACAAAACTGTGTTTCAACTTGTGGCCTCACTATGTGTTTGTGTGTTTGATGTGAGATGGACAAACTTATTTTGTAGCTTCAGCTCTTTAACATTTGTGACAGATTTATGCCACTTCCTGCTTCTCAGAGATGAGCAGAGGTCAGGCCAAGACGCTGGAGTGGCCACAGCCTCCCCCGTTTTTACCCTGCAGAGCTGGAGGATCATCTGTGTGTGTGTGAGAGAGAGATGCCCCACCACCACCACCACCACCACCAACCCCCCTGGTGTGATCTCTCTACGCCCCAGCACCCCTTACCCACCCCCACCCCTCCCCCTCGGGTATTAATGCCAACTATTTATCCCGCTTGAGAACTTTTCTTTCAATTTGTCTTTTCTGTTGCTCCTCTGCGGGGGCGAAGAAAAGTTGGCCTTTGGAGGCGGATGGGGGGTGGGGGGGAGATCCAGCCGCCCCTCGCGCATGCGTGTCTCAGCGGTGAATGATTTACTGACGTTTATCAGGAATGAATAGATCAAAGGCAGTCGCATGACAGGCGATCAATCAAGCATCAAATCAAGGATGACAATCCCTGAGCGGAACACAGGCAGAAAAAAGGATTTTATAATTTCTTTCTTTTCTTTTTTTTTCTTCCTTTTTCAATAATTCCATACTGACACTAAAACATCAAACACTCTGCTGCGCCTGTAAAAGTGTGATAAAGATGAGTGTTTGGACAAGTTGGATGGTGGTCCAGGGCCAATTTTAAAGCGCAGGGACGCGTTCAAGTCGCGCAGGAAAAGTTGGGACTCATTATTGTCAGCGTGAATTTTACGACTTTCTTGTGTTAAAATAGAACAGAAATAAACTTTGCTGTCGGCTGTTATGTTGTACGAAAAGTGACTACGTGCAAGCTGGTTGAACTCAGTTTGTTTACAACACAACAAGGAAAAAAAGGAGTCTACTGTGTTGTTTAATACTCCACATCTGGTTTATTGGGTTGTGTTTGCACCTATCTGGGGGTGGCTTACCTGACGAGCGCCGCGGTGCTTGCTGCTTTCTCCTCGGCATGCTGCTGAAACTCGTCCCGCCTGACTTTTCATGCAGAGATGAGAAAAGAGGAAAAAAGCCCCGCAACGACCAGCAGCTACGGTTTCCTCAGCTCTTCGCTGCACTGCGATGTTCTGGTTCAAGTGTAGCCTAGATATCCCTCGCGGGGTGAGGAAGACTTTTTAACTCTATATGCGTCTTTTTTGTGTGTCAAGTGTCCGGTGGGATGACGTTAGAAATTACTTAGAGGAAACGAGGTACGTCCGTTAACTTCTTCCGATTATAAAATGGGAAGAACAGAGGAAAATAAAAAAGGAACTCATCGCAGACTGGTGTGGTGAACCCGGCGGAGAGCGTCAGTCTTCGGGGCAGAGATGTGGAGAGCCGCCGGAGCTCCTGGTGCCGTGTTTCCATGAAAATCTGTCCCCACCTTCGCTGGGCTGTCACATACCTCTGATAACAGCGAAACGACACAAAATCGAGCTCCTCGTCTTGCTCTCTAACTCAGTGAGGGCTGGAGATGAGTCCAAACGGCGGTGAAACGCTCCTCTCCTCTCCGTCCGCCTCCAGGTGCCAGCTCCAGCTCCGTCTCCAATCTCCGCTGCTGAGAGCAAAATCTACGAGAAAGAAAGGAAAGAGTGACCCGTTACCCAAACCATATATGTGTCAATCAGTCCAGAGCGAGGGCGGTGAAATCTCCCCCCGCAGGAGCCAACTCTAAATCCAGCCCTGTTTGATAAACGAAACGCGCAGACGCTTACCGTCCGATTGTCAACACGGACTCTTGAAATCTTGTCAGAAACTCCTGAGCAGGCCCGTAGACCCACAACCGCTCTCGCTCGTCGTCTCTCCCCGTTCTTGTTGTGTTTGTTACAGTTTGAAAGCGTGCGCAGCGGCCGCGGCGATTGTCCGCAGTGGAAATGTGCGCACATTTGGTGATGCGCGCTGCGTCCAGACGGCTCCCACTGACAGACAGACACATCCAGCTGCCTCTCCGGCCTCTCCTTTACTCCACCCCTCCGCGAGCGTCACCCTGACAGTCAGAGCCCACCTGTCAATCTGCTGCTCTAATTGTTCATCGGCATGCCTCTCTCTGTCTGAGGGGGGGGAGGACCAGGAAAGGTGCGTTCACGTGCGTGAATGGGGGGTGCGCGCGGAAAGACCAGAATGACAAGTGTCAGAGAAAAGTTGCAGTTGTTTGTTTTTGTGTGATTTGGTTTCACGGTCTGCGGTCGGTTTGAATTAATATTGCACAAGGTCCGGAGCTCTCTCTCTCTCTCTCTCTCTCTGTCTTTTTTCTCTTTGTTTAAATTGATGTTCTAATCTGAAAGAATAATCAAACATAAACGACCCAAAACCACATAAATCTGTTGGAGGTTTATTACTCAGTAAGGCCATGGCGTATGAAGCTATTAAATAAACCACAAGGGTTCAAACAAATAATTAGGCACAAATCAGTAACAGAACCCCTCATCCTCCCAATGGAATTACAGTTTTTAAGTTCTCGAACCCAGTTTAAAAATAATTATATTTGCCCTTTGCGTTCTCGCTCTGAACAAACTAAACCGATTGATGCGCCACTGTTTTATCTGTTGGTGCTGCTTTCCGTCTCAAAGTTTGCAAAAACACAGATATTTTTGGTGACCTCTTTAGTGGGACAAAGGAGGCTGCAGATCGATTCGTTACACCTTTTTAGTGAGTCATCTGGTGAAGGGGAGGGGCTCTGAATCCACATTAACAGCCTACTCTCCATCCTAACTACTATCCGGCGTGTAAAGTGTTTATAAAAAGCACGCAACTGGCCTAATGTTATCTCAAAAATGAGGCGGCGTGAAAGGCTACTGCACAACCTGCTGGGGAAGAAAGTGAGATTTTCTTCTTCTTAATATAGGTGCCGTGATAATCGCAAAGCAACTTTGATGGCATGCAATCTGGCACCGTGCGCCTTCTTCCGTCAACCATCTGGAGTTTTTTTTTCTTTTATTCATTCTCAGTTAATTCAGCCTCACTGGTCCCTGTCTGGACTGCGACCAGAGAAGAAAAGGATTTAAAAACTTTGTGCAAACCCTTCTGGTTTAACAGTTTCCGGTAAGTTTCTGCATTTATCTCTCAGACTGAGCAAGAAAAAGAGGCGCTTGCTGCTGTCTGTGCTCTAACTTAATTTTTTAAAGCCATTGTCTGTCCACACCAGCTATTAATCTGAGTCCTAAACGTTTGTGAGATGGTTTATAAGGTAAAATAAACACCAAGTACCGCCCCAACATTTGTCTGTTGCTGTCTGTCAGAGCATCCTGGCCGCTGATTGACGGAGCTGTCTTACGTCACTAAGACTCTGTGCAGACAGACAGAAGAGGTGCACACTTAATCTTCCTTTAAACATTAAATGCTGAAAAAATTTAAATATCAATAATCCCATTCATACAGAATGATATCTGAGTTAAATGTTTTATTTCTTGCAGGTAAATGTTAAATTCAAACACGAGCAAGCAACTTTTAACTTTTTCTGTTTCATACTTTATATCATTCTGACAGCGCTTTATGAAACCACTGAAAAAGCTACTTTAATTAGCTTTTTCTGGGTTAGTGAATGGTGTTTAGAGAGATAGTTATCACTGTACACCTGACACCAAATCCAGAGCCGGTTTAGGATTTTTCTTTCACTGCAGTCACTCTGAAATCTCTTCAGCAGCAGGGACAGAAGTTTATTAATTCAGAAAATGTATATTTCAAGCAAAACCTGATGTGAAAAAAAGATATTTCAGTTGAATCAACCTTGCTTGAATGTAGAATATAAAGTTGATTTGGTATTATTTGCTTATTGACGCGTGTGCTCCTCCAGAGGTGACAGGCTTTTTAGCCGAGGAGCTGCTCAGGAATTGTACTGGAGTCGCTTGTGTAAGATTTGATCCCAGGCCAGCAGGGGGGAGGCTTTGGTTCAAGAAGCACGAATAGTGACCTGCATGGAAATGTCAGCACATCTGCAGGATGTCTTCAGGTTAAAAAGACACTTGAATGTTTTTCTATAGAGATTCCCTCTATATTATTACATTTCATGTCTTTATAGTAACATCCTGCTATTCTCTTTTTTTACTTACCTTTATCTCATTAAGTCCCATTGTGATTTGTATTGTTACCCCTTAGCTGAATTACAGCAATATTCAGAGACTAAACATTTAGAACATGTTCAGTCTACAACGACGTTTAGAGAGGAGCAGCAGATAAACTGAATATTGTGATTCAGATAGTTTTCTGCTGATAGGGTCCCTTTATTTATATTTATCACTGTTGTTCCTGACCACACAAACAGTTGTTACCTGCCACCCACAACTTGTGCACATGAAGCCCCTCTTCCACGCAGCCATGGCACGGTGACAGCATGCTAAAATGTCGTCCCGGTTTCCTTCTCCTCAGTATGAAGACACTCCCCTCAGAGCAGGCGAGAACATCCGTGCAGTCGTCATGTATATCTACATGCATTACACTCGACTCGCTTTTGTTTCTGTCCTCTGTCTAGTCCAGGCCTGACGCGACTGTGTACAAAGAAGTTTGTATGATTGTAATACAAAGAAGTCCTGCAGGTTTGGGAGAAGTTGAGATTCTCAATCGTATTTGGACGACTGATGAGAAACACAATTATTTCACGACGTGAACACTTTTTTCTGGCTCTCACTGAGAAACACTGCGCTCATATATATTATTAATGACATCATAGGTTTTTAATGCACAGGAAACATTAAATACGAGTATGAACACAATATATGAAATGAACAATGATGTTTTTTTTCTTTTTCTGCAACCCAGCAATTCTGAAAACTGTAAAATCTAAGCAGTAGTCACGGTGAGAGAATAAAATCAGTGCTCTGATTTTAGGGTTGGTGAGTTCGTATTCTGCTGAAATCCCTCCACATAGTGTTTTTAAATTTTTTTTTTTTTTTTTTTACTTTAGCAGTCATAAACACATCGCAAATGAATCCAAAACCACTGCCTGCGACTCCAGTCATCTTCTCCTGCTTCGCCCTCATCATCTCAGCTGTTCATTCTTTAACTATTTGATTATTTCCTCAGTAATTAATACCACCCAACGATCGTCACACAATCTGCTTTTATGACCCTTTTCTTTTGCTTGCTTTCTTTTTTTTTTTACAAGCACAAAGTCATTCAGTAAAATAAATGTGAGCTGGAGTTAAACACAGCAGCATGATTCGATTTGTTTAAATTCTTGTTCGACAGAACAGGATTAGTTAAGAACTTTGCTTGCCTTTTAAGACACTTAGCATGACTAATATTTCTGCAGTTTGGTTAAGGTCAGATTTTGGATTATCAGACTGAGGGTGGAATTGTACACCCCGTATTCACAGAAAGAGGTTTCACATGTTGTTCAGCGCTAACAGTCTGACTTAAACATATACTCACGAAGGACTAAAATAGAGTCTAATCTTGTCTCTGGGTGTCATTCAAAGAAGTTAACATCTGGAATGATGAAAGCCTCCAACTTATGATAATACCTCCACTTACAATCTTGAGTCATCTTAAATCAGTGATGGGTCCTATCAGATTCCAGACACTCATTGACAGGCTGAGTATAAGAATATATAGTAAGAAATTAATAAAGAAGAGGCTCTAACTTTGACATGAGCCATATCGCCACATCTATCAGATAAGACTTCATAATTAAAATGCCAAATGCGAATATGGAGGAGAGAAAGAAGGATTTTGATAATTTATAGAGATTTACTTTTCCTCCTCTTGTTTAATGTGACTCAAGGACGATATGTTGCCGTAGTTTTGACAATGCAATTAAAGGTTTGTAATCCCCACCCCAGCTATTTTTTTTTTTCTTTTCCCGGTTATTTCAGGTTGGACAAAACATGCGATAAATGCCACGAAGCAGTGACAGATGCAAGTTCATTAAAGGATTCAAACCTGTGAAGGAAGTGGAAGTGTTATTTTTGTGAGGATGAGAAAACTGAGCTGGGAGAATCAAACTTCTCAGGAAGAACTGTTCAGCAGATTATTTCCAGAGCTTTAGAAAATGGGGTTTTTTTTGGGGTTTTGGTGTGCATTTCTTGTGTTTTCCTTCTTTTAAACATGAGCTACACTGCGTACCACCACAGGCCAAACTTTATCAAGACAAATGTCCTGCTTCCTGGAAAAGCATTGCTAAAAAACCAAACTGGGCTGAGTAAAGTGACACATTTCATGTTTCAAAATACAAGCCTCTCTGACACACACACACACTTCCCTCTCCTCCTCCCTTGCCTTTTGTTTTCTCTGACACGTGCACTCCAATTAGCATTTTTCTGCCATTAAGGAGAAAAAAAAAAAAAGCATCCAAATGTTTATCTCTGCGAGCTCTTTTTACCCCGACAGGAGTGTTGTTGTTTTTTTTTCCTTTTTAAGTTTGTAAAGGAAAAAAAAGAGAGAGAGAGTGGAATATTATCCTCAATGTTAACATGATCTTCTCTGAAAAAAAAAAAAAAAACAGTTTTGTCTGGGAAACTGATGTGACAACACTTCCAGTTGCATTTATGAGAAATTGAGGGATATTCTTTACTCTGGTGACGCCCTCTAAACCTGCTGAACGTTCTCTTTTCCTCGACACCAGGAGCTCCCTTGAACCTTTTGTGAGATTTGCACACCAGTCTCAGAAGGATAACATGCCCAAAATGTATCATAACGCTCAGTTCAACAGTAAGACTACTAGCTAGGAGTCGAGTCTTTTGTCATCAGTCCTCTTGTGTGTCAAATTAGAGCATCCTAATCTTCAGCTTTACTCCTAAATTTAAATCTGCGGATCTCAAATTGCACAGATCCCTTGCTGTGGGCTTCGGCTGGAAGAAAAGAAAAAAAAATCTGTCAAAGCCGTTGGTGTGCTGTACATTAGGGAAGAAAATGCTCTTAAAAAGGTTTTTTCCCTGACATTAACATGACTTGTGTGCATAGCGCCCGAGATCTGTGTAGTTCCAGGCGTATATTTATGAATAGGAACCTTTAATTAGGGCTTGTGTTTCCTCCCTAGTCACATTGAGGGATGGTCCTCGCCGACATTCATTAATGATAATCACCAAGAGCGATGGCATAGCTACAGGCCATGTCTCAGGGGACCCGACACTTGAAAAGAAGCATTAAATTACACAGAGGGACTCTTTAATTGCAAAAAGGAAAATATATAGCCATCATTGTTAAATATGATCTTTTGTAAGCCGTTACTGGTTCAAGGATTTGTCTACGGGGTTTCTTATCCTCACACTCTTATAAATGAATCTAGAGCCACATTTCTGCGATAAACCACCACAGAGCAGACCTCAATTGTACTTATCACAAAGCAAGCATCATTTCTAGGTATATGACACCGTCATACATAAGTATTTTTGCTGCAAATTCACGCTTGCTCAAAGGCAACATATATATGTCCCCATTTCAATATGCTTTGTGAACGATAAACACATACGTTCAGGGAAATAAAACATGTTTCTGATTGGTTCTAATTTGTGGAGTTGCTTCACTATAGAGAGCAATTCAGAAGAAATTTGGTCAACATGTCATCTATATCATCGTCTGGCTGATGTCTTCTCGTGGGGATGCAGAACAGCTCAGTATGGAGATAAAAAAAAAAAATGTTATTTTTTTTCTTCATATCTTATTTCTAGTAAAAATAATCTTGATTTAAAGTTCTGCATGAACACGCAGAGCCTCATGCATAAACAAGCATACACAGCCGACCTACTGACCTACAGTAATTGCTCAGTCTCACTCAACTAATTAATCTCACCTGATTTAACATGCTGACAAGGTTAGGGAGGTGACATTCTCCTAAAATACTGTCTTCCGCTTCCTGTTTTGCATTGCTTTTACATTTCTAATCTTTCCATTGTTTGTTTTGGTTTGTTCTTTGCTTTCTTACGAGCATTCGTAATCTGCTTACCCTCTTCCTTTTCTTCTCTTAGTTCTATTTCTTTCCCATCATTAATCCCCTTTCTCTTCCCAGTTCTCCCTTTATTTCCCCAGTCTCTCTGTGTCTGGTTCTCTTTCCTTCTCATCAGATCATGCCTCGCACGGAACCCAAATGGAGAGCATGAGTTGGCCCACATCTATTTTTACCTGTTATTGGAGAGTGGCCGGGAGGGTGGGGACTTCGCAGAGGTGAGAGTGGGCATGCTGGGTAAAGGGAGGAGGGTAGGTTGGGGGGGGCGGGGTCACAAAGCTCCATTAATCAAAAAGAATGACACCCATGTCGTCCCTGACAACAATCCTGTCCCCCATCCCATCCTCCTCCTCCTTCATCCCACTCAAACAGGACAACTTTAGTGACGGCGAGGGCAAAGACGAGGAGAACATGAGGGGGAGGGGTGAGCGAACTTTATTAATCAACCATCTCGGATTAATTGTTATGAAGTGTCACCTATAAATTCTCCATTTGGATTTAATAATCTTGGAGGTAGACTTAACAATCCCTGTCGTGATTTGAGTTTTATTGAAGAGGCTGCAGAGATAGAGAGGCAGAGGGAGAGAGAGAGAGAGAGACGCAGTGACACAAATAGCTTCTCAGCGGACAGTCCCTCTCCGCATGACAGTTATGAAATACAATTATCAGCGAGATCTGCTTAAGAATTCATCAACTGCACCCCTGCCTTCCAAGGAGAGCCGGGGGAAAAAAAGAATCCAACCTACAAAGCAAGTCTTAACTGATAAAACTTCTCTTTTCCCTGCAGCCCTTAAACTATCATTTCAAATTCTCTGTCGAAGATGTGGTAAGTCACTGCAAAGGTATTGCTTTGAAAGCACTCCATGCATTATATGAAAGCATAAATCATTAGGTAATCAGGGAATATGGTAAATGACACACCACATGCAAATCACTGAGATAGAAAACAGTTTGTCTGAAATATATCACCCGCTGGTTTGCATCAGGGTCAATAATAGAAGTTAATCTCTGCGTGCAGTGAAAATATACTGTCACTAAAGTGTATAACACCCTGTCAGCTCTCAAAAGTAACTGTATCATAAAACGCACATGATTTCAATCAATTGTCATCTAATTGCAGTCATATCTTTTGAAATAATTGAAGAACAGCCGCAATGTAGGTTGACATTATGCATAACATTTGCATAGCTTTGCATATTGCAAAGACATTAATGTTAGTTTTATTGGAGGCTCGTGTTTTTGTTCTGTTTCTTTCCTTTTTTTGCATGCTGTCTTAAAGGAACATCGCTGAGTACAAAACAATTCAGATGATAGTTAAAGAAAAAATACGACTCAACTCTCATCAGGACACTTGAACAAAATGAAGCTAATTTCTTCATCAAAGACCACACTGTAGCCGTGCTTCTATCTAACAACATTATTTCGTCTGATCTGAGAGAGCTGCTTTCTCAGAAACACAGTCTGACAAAAAAACAGATCTGAGAAACAGAAAACGACTTAGGCTTTGTTCAGACTGATAATGAAAGGCTTTGTGTGACAATTTTTGGGAAACGCCAGAGAAGCTTGTTAAACACGTGCCTTTAACTGGATGTTCTCCCTCACCAGATATCATTCTGATCAATGACGCTTGGCTCCGTGAAAAACGTCAGGAGTTGGATCTACGGTAAATGTTTTAGCTATCAACACTGCTCCATCCTCTGTCACCCAACGCCATGTGAAATCCCTCACTGACACTGCAGCCAGGCCTCAGCCTGGTTAAATTCCAGCCCATCTCCTCCCGTCAGTAATTGCAGTTGTCAGCTGGTGATGTGTGACTTCTGAATGATTCCTGCATTTCCAGCTCATCTGTTTTAGTGAGTTAAGAGCACTAATTCAATTAAATTGAGGAGAAATATTCTAATAATTTTCTGACACTTGAGCACTGCATGAAGCCAGAACTCAGACAGCGTGTTTACTTGCACTCTGATGATGTAATTAAGACCATAGTGAACGATTTACCGATCACCACGTCAACTATTTAACCAAGTTTCAGACTAAAGCGGTCTAATACACTGTTAGGTTTTGATTACCAGCTCAAGACAGTCCTAACTGCATTAATCCGTGGCTTTATATATTTTTAACTGACATGGTAAATAAACATTACACAGTTTTCAAGGATGTGAAATTAAGCTATTAAGACCAACAGTTTTCTTTTCTTGATTTTGTTTTTTTTAATTATATATTCTTTATTTTCTGCAAAGGTTTAACAAGGTGGTCAATGGAGATCGATTTGTTTTTGGAGTCAATTGAATAACTAGAAGAGTCAGCCCCTAGTGGTCATTCAAGAAACTGCAACCTTACTTACTTCAGCATTGCCTTCAGCTCAAAACCTGATGTTACCCCATGGTAAATATTGGTTAGTTTAAATCAGAAATTTGATCAACACCTAATATCAGTCATGTGTTTGTGACAGCAGTGGCAGCTGGACAAGGGCACATGGACTTCACTAAGTCACAGGGAAAAATGGAGGAACTGCAGCAGCAAATCCTGGAGTTAGGTTTTGAGAAACAAAGGAAACTGTGAGTCATTGAAAATGTCATATTTTGCTGCTTCACTGAACATTTGCAATAGCTGATTGAAGACCTGTCATCCCAGAGAGGTAGGTAGAAGTGATGCTCCGAAGACAACCATCTGACAGTCGTTCAAGGTTAGTGGCAAATATAGTTATTTAAAATAAAAATATTTAAAGATTTAGATTAAGATTGGTATTGGATCTTTACTTGGTCTTAAAATCAATATCTGAAAGGGATAAAAATGACATTGGAACATGTCTAGTTTTTAGAGATAAGAAAAAACAAATTTTCAGTGTTTAACAAAAATCTATTCTTCACAGAAATTTTTTGACTTGGTTAACTGGATCATTATGTAAGTTATTGTAAGTTCACAAAAATCTAAGAAAGATTAAATTTTTATTATGACTTTTTGTAAATAACAGAGAAACAATGACACGCTGTCATGTTGGCATGTGAATGAATGCCACCCTGAAGATATGATTTTATTATTTTTATTCTTCAAATTCGGATATCGTGGTTTTTTGTTTTTTTTTCTTTGTTTTTGCACTTTCTACACATGTTCTTTATATTTTATTAGTTAAATAGGGAATTTTCTCACATTGTTTTTTGAGCTATAAATCAGTGTTTTTCAACCCTGGTCCTCACTGTCCTGCATGTTTTAGGCGTTTCCCTGCTCAAACACACCTAATTAGTGGGTCACTGACAGACTTGTGTAGACCTTGAAGACAAGCTGATGGCCACCCAATCAAATGTGACTGAGCAAGGAAACATCTAAAACTTGCAGGACAGCGTGCCTTGAGGATCAGAGTTGAAAAGCACTGCTATAAAATATGCTTCATTGTAAGAAATAAGACTAAAATTTGCCTAATTATGTCATAGAACTATTTCTCATCCACAGTTCAGCATCATTACATCTGCAAACCCAGAACATTTACACACCAGGAATGAACATTCTTTTTCCAGATTTAAAAAGTAAATAAAAAAATAAACTCTCCACCTCACTGCCCCCTCCCTTCCTTGCATCTGCCCCAGTGGTCAAGGACACCCGTATCAGTGGACGTCAGGGTGGGCCCCATCCATCAGGGAGCGATGTGTAATGGAATCAACCAGTGACAATGATCATCAGCACTGCAAACAATGGCCCATAAACATCCCATGACAAGTGGTCAAATGTGAAAAAGGCGAGGTGGGGGTTGGGTTTGAGATATGTGGGTGCACATGGATGGGTGTGAGTCCCTGAGACACACGGAGGGGGGGACTGTAACACGAGGAGACACAGTAACGTAGATTGAAAAGTGGTGAGGAAGGCTTTCTGGTGAATGATGCGGTCTGAAAACAAATGTCTCCTGAGGTCTGCATCTCTAACTTTCGCTCTGGATGAGCTTTTATCAGAGTTTTGTTTTATCAGATTTCCTGCAGCAGTGAGGACAACAGATAAGAGATGGCAGAAATGTACTCACTTTTTAATAGTAATTCTCATTTGATGGAAAAATATTGCAAAAATCCAAACCTCTGACTTGGAAAAGCCTGCCGGCGCAAAAATACTGCACTTGAAGTAAAATGTGACCAATGTGTTTTCCTTTCTCTCACACTGAGCAGCGAATAAAACCTAATTAGTGAAGTTGAGGATTTCAAAGAAAAATCAAAGTAGATTTTTTTCTCTCTCTCTCTTAACTTCCCATCGCAAGAAGTAGTTGTTGCTTTTGTCAGGCTGGGTGTTTCGTCACTCCAGTTTTTTTGTCAGCTGGTTTCTCTCTTCACAACACTCTCTCGAACACATTCACCAACTTAATTAGCCTCCGTTTGTCTCAGCTTTCCTCCTTTTCCCCTGTTTATTCAAATGTCAGGAATGACACTGGCCAATTAACGCAATGAAATTGTTTGTCCCTCTGTAACACTTGGAAAAGTACAAACCAAGTGGGATATTTGCTCAGAGTTCAAGGAATGTTGTGTTTCATCTGTGCTTTAGAGTCTGTGTGTTTGTGAGTCTGGAGGCACGACTACTTAATAGGACTGGTTGTAAATGTCCCTGGAAAATCAGCATCTATTTTTGAGTGGTTGGAGATGTCATATTGGGTGGAGGTGGGGTTGGGGTTTGAGTTATGACTACCTGGTGCCCCCAATACGATACATCAGTTGTGCACCTGAGTCTCATCGGGTGTTTCAGCCTTTTATCACAATACACCGTCCCCAGAAGCTGGTCCACTATAGGCTGATCAGACCTGGGTGTGTCTCACACTCGAGCTCCACGCGTTCACCTCACACCCTCATAGTCTCCTTCCTCTCTGGCCACACCCAGTTACTGCTTTATTTTTGGCAACACTGGGAAACTCTTTGATGGTCTTTACACTAAGTCTGGGCGCAGGTTGGTCGTTGGTCGCAATTTCAGGTGGGGTGGTGAGTTTCTGGCCTAGATCTACCGTCATTTCCCTGTGTAAAGTGGGCATGATTCTGGTGGAATGGTGAGGTGAAGTGTTGCTGTTCTTGTAGTTTGTGATGGCCTGGATGCCCTCCCACATGCAACGAGGGTCGGAGTTCACAAAGTGTTCCTCCACCTTGAGCTTGTGTTCGTGCTTGGCCTTTTTGATGCCCCTCTTCAGTTCTGCTCTGGATGTACTGTAGGCGAGTGCATCTCCTGATCTGAACGCATTGTTACGTGCTTTCAGTAGGAGTCACACTTCCCTCTTCATCCAAGCCTTCTGGTTGGGGAATATGGTGATCTGTTTCTCTGTGGTAACACTGTCAATAGTGGTGCTGATATGCTCCACTACTGTGTGAGTGTAAGAGTCAATGTCAATCTGAGAGCCACAGGTTGCCTGGGAGGCAAACGCACTCCAATCTGTGTCCTTAAACCTGTCCTGGAGTGCCGAATCTACCCCCGCAGGCCATACCTTGATGGTCTTCACAGTTGGTTTCACACGGCTAATGAGTGGTGAATAGGTGGGGGTGGGGAACAAAGAGAGATGGTCAGACTGGCCCAGGTGGGGGAGGGCGGTAGCCTTGTAGGCACCGGGGATGTTGGAATACACATGGTCCAAAGTCTTATTTTCTCTTGTGTGGCAGGAGACATGTTGCTTAAATTTAGGAAGTACAGTCTTTAAATGAGTGTTGTTAAAATTTCCAGCTACAATGAATGCAGCCTCTGGATGTGTTGGTTGTTGATGGCAGAGTGTAGTCCAGTCATTGCTTGTTTGCCATCGGCGTCCGGGGGTACATATGCAGCTGTTATGATAATATGATGTAAACTCTCTCGGCAAATAAAACAGTCTACATTTAACCAAGAGAAACTCTAGGTTCACTGAGCAGTGGCTTTCAAAAATGACAGTCTATGCAACAAGCCTTGTTGACATCAATACACAATCCCCCGCCTCTTATCTTACCGGACCCATCAGCTGTTCTATCTGCTCGGAGAGTGTGCTGCCCGGCTAGCTGGATAGCATTGTTGGGTATCTCGCTGTGTAGCCATGTTTCTGTGAAAATCATGACATTACAGTCCATAATCTGTTTGCTGCTTGTAATCTGGAGTCGTAATTCGTCCATTTTGTTTGCAAGAGACCGTATGTTTGCCACAAAAATGCTGGGTAAGCAGAGTTGGTGTGGTGTTAGCTTTAAGCTTAGCTCCCAGCCCTCCACGTTTCCCCCGCCTTTGTTTATGGTCCCTGCACCGCCTGCGAGAATTTCCTGTCGGCTTGGCAGTCCTCGGGATGTCCAGTGATCTTCGCAGCTCAGGGAAGAGATGGAGATTGCTGATAAAACTGTCCGATGGTTGAAATCTGATGTCCAGAAGCTCTTGTCGGGTGTTTGATGTTAGGGAGATGCTGTTCTATGCGAACAGACCCAAACAGAGTATGATTAAAACTACTAATTTGCAGAATCTGAAGAGACGCTGAGCCTCGCGTACTTGGTTATGGGGCCTAATTACCTTGAGTTAGGCAGGACTTGCAACCCACCAGGATGTGTTGTAGGGATGTAGGGGTCAGAACATTGAGGACAGGCTAGATCCTCTCCAACCCCATATGTAGGTTGGTTGGAGAAGGCAATACGTCATATGTTGCTCTTGTGACAAAGCTCAGCCTATTGGACTCCATGTTTCACAGTTCCTTCGGACCCAACTATGGCACATCTGGCAGCTTCTTCCTGGTTGTGCACCTCCTCAACCACCAGCTGCTGACGGGATTGCCTTCTGCCATATTGATGTTGTTCTTCCAAACCGAGGCCCCCTCTTTCATGTTGGACTTGCCCCGTTATATCCCAGTGTCTCAGGGTCGTCTTAGCCTCAGCAACTGCTGTACCTTGCTTCCATTTCCTCCCTGCTGCTAGGGTGGGACCAACACCTCTGATATATGGATCCCGTAATTGAGTGAGGGTCATCTCTGGCCTTGGTTTTGCACATTTCATACAGACCAATGCTGCTGAGGCATCTGTGAAGTCCAAGCCTCCCCAACAGTATGTCCAGCCAATTGGCGTGGGATAGGGTGACTTCATAGATGGAGATTAGCCATTGGGACAGCAGACTGAACTGGAAGCACCAAAGTTTCAGTTTTTCTGGAGGAGTAGTACTGTTGATCTGCTTGAGTCAATTCATGGTATCTTTTCTGATTTGCTTCAACTCCTCAATGTCTTTGAGGTATGTGCTCTACCAGCACCCAAGGTTTTTGATGAACTTCTCCAGGACAGTTGGCATTAGCTTACCACTGATATGGAACCTCTCATTGATGACCTGGCCTTTGACAGTGGAGACACTGCAGTATTTACTGGGTTTGTTCTCCATCCATACCTATGCAATGTTACCCTTTACCCAGCAGATGTTTGATGCATGTGTTTGTTTTTGTTATTGTTGTCAAGTCATCTATGTACACCCTTGAGGAAGACGCTGCCTGTTCTTCAAATGCTCCTCTCCAACCACCCATTGGGATGCTCAAATTATAAGTTCCATTTCCATGGTAAAGGCCAGAGGAGAAATTGTGAAGCCTGCCACTATGCCTATCTCAAGATGCTGCAAGGCAGCCTGTGTTGTAATGCAGAACTGGAGGTCACAGAAGTAGGCTTTTACAAACTGTGTGATGCCTTCTGGTACTTGAAAAAGGGAGCTGCCCACA
This sequence comes from Arrhamphus sclerolepis, assembly GCA_037176975.1. Lineage (NCBI taxonomy): Eukaryota > Metazoa > Chordata > Actinopteri > Beloniformes > Hemiramphidae > Arrhamphus > Arrhamphus sclerolepis. The sequence goes on from JBAMYA010000003.1 coordinate 2,825,566, forward strand.
GAATCTCAGGTACTGGTCCAAGGAAAACCACATGTAAGCCCTTCTTCACCCTCTTGGGCATTTGAATCTGATGCAAAATGACTAAATCAGAATCCCTCCTGCCCTTCGCCATGCCTTTGGTATAATTACTTTTTCCCATGTCAATTTCATTAGTTTCCAGAGACACTTCAGGTGTGTTTTTACAAAACCTATATGGAACACCGTTGGGCCCGGGAGCTTATACTGCTCTTGCCTGTTTAACCGTGTTCTCAACTTTGCTCCATGTAGGGGACCTTGTGTCCATCTGGTGCTCAAGTGGTTCAATTGGTGGCATGTCATTATAAAAATGGCAGCTATATGGCTCTGATTGTCAGTGTAGGTCTTTCTCAGGATCTTCTCTAGTTCTATCATGGGTACTTTAAGGGTCCCAGGTTTCTCCTCGACAAAGAGATTCTTTACAAAGTTGTAGGGATCTCGGTAGAAGGCAGTCCTTGTTCGCTCTTTCCTCTTATGTTGCTTTCTCAAGCATTCTGTTCATCGTAGTGTTGCAAGGTGTTGCTTGACATCACTACAGAGACTTGAGACCTTTCCTTTCCACTTTGTGGCTTCTTCAAACCTTCTTTCCTTCACAAGTCACTCAATCCCTTCCTCTCTCCTCCACTTGGACTGAAGGTTCCTTCTGTGACCTTGGATTCCTGCTCTTCACCTCAAATCTGTTAACTCCATAGCTGGAGATGATCTCTCCAGCCTCCTCCAGCTTCTGTCTTGTCTTTGTCTTTCCACTCCTTTTTGTAACAGGTGTTTATTCCACAAGATTTAATTTAATTAATTCTCCATTAATAGATATGTGCTCAACTGAGCTTCGTCTGGGATACTGATACCCTGTGGGCTGTGGTGAGTATCCTGCCACTGGACTTCATTCGTCTAACTTGCCCTACCCCTAAGCCTAAGGAAGAAGGTGTCAAAGTGAGGTCCTTTGCTAAGGCTTCTTCAAGCACTGATATCTTGTTCTTGCCACAGATGATGACCTGGCAGTGTTGTTCCTCTGCAAACCTCTGTGCTTATCATCTGATCCATTGTCATTTCCATTCCAAGGTCTGTTACCATGTGGTCATCCAATGAGTCAATTTGTACCCCTGGTCTCACAGACTCAGGGGATATTCTTGCTCTTGATGTTTTTGTTACTGGGTGGGTCCAAATCATTGGGTAGTTACAGGCTCCTGCCGACAAGGGTAGCTAACCCATGCCAGCTCCATTGGGGTCTGTTTTCACCTGCCAACAGTCTCTTCAGGCTGTGACCAGGTCTTACCCAGGTCGTCATCTTCCCTTTTGGAGGGGTTACTGGGTTGAAACCAGAGTTCAGGCTACGTAATAGTACTAGTTGTAAATGTCTCTGAGAAAGGAAATTGTGAATTAATATTTTGTAACAAAAAATTTATAAAATAATTTTGTTATTGAATTTTATCTATTTATTGTTAGAGAAAGTTGATGTTATTGTATTTCGGTCTTATTAAACAATAGGTGGCTTTGTTATTCTCAAAAAGCATTTGCGATGGTGGGAATCCTTCAGTCTTGTTTAGACATGGGAAGCTAAACAGACCCAAAGATTAGCTCAAACATCCTTAAATAAAATCCTGAAATCCAGGGCAACAGCTGGATAAAAGGTTCTGCACAGATTTACTAATTGTCTTCAGGATTCAAATCAATAATTGGCAAAAGCTTTAGCTGAAGTGCACATCTAAGTCCTCTTTGTCATTCACTTGTATCCTCAGAAAAAAAAAGGCACAAAAAGCAGCTGAGACGAGATCATTAACAGCCTTCCAAATTGAAACAGTCATCAAGAGTGTCGTTAAATATCTCCGGAAGCTTTTGGTTGAGTGCAAATGACATCTCGCTCATTTTGCTGGTGGCTACATGACTGATGTGTTGAATGAGACAGTCCTTTTTTGATGCTTTTGAAGGATCCGGGTTTGAAGTATATGATTCTGAAGTGCCAGCATATGCTTAGCGAGATAAGTAATTTGACACACAGACATCACAGCCTGCAAAATCTTTCGTCTGGCTGTCTTGAGTGTCCGCTTCGAACGCTTTTTCAAGAACACTTTACAACTGTCACAACTGACTGTCAGCGTGCAAATGACACATGCACACAAGCTCAATTTGAACAAAGTAAGACAGCTGTCATATCAAAAAAATATGAATCCAGACTAAAAATACCATTAATTTGATCTGAGGCCTTTTAGAATTAATTTGCTATTTAAGAAGCAAAGCTTTCTCCTTTTTAGCATTAGTTTGTTCATTAAAGTAATTTAATTAACCACTCATCCTTGGGAGTGAAGTAGGATTCATTAAAAGCAATGCAGCAATAACACAGCCATGTGGATAACAGAATATCTTTCTCCTCTCATACTTCTCCCATTTTCTCTGAATAAGACACATTTGACAGAGCCACCTTACATAAATAGACACTGAAAACCACTAGACACAAATAAAGACACTGCATGTATAGTTGCACACAAATATTCATGCTCATATGGATTCACACCAGCATTGGGGGGAGGGGGATGGGGGTGGGGTCAAAGCTGCAAACAAAGTCGCTGACACTGTGGCACTTCTTTGGCAGTGTTGTGCAGGTGTTCTCTGCACACAGGCTTCTGAATAAATGGATCTGAAATGATTCACAGAGGGTATCTGCCACCTGAGCACCGACACACATGCTACCGTTCGCATACACATGTCATAGCAACCACCCCACACCCCATTTCTATCCTCAGTTGTTCATATGGAGAGGTTGATGCAAAGAAACCGAAACTAAGGAAAGGAAAGGGAAACCTAGTACAGCAGCATCCTTTTGTATAATTCTGACTTCATGTGAAAGAAAATAAATGAAAATCTGTTTATGATTTAGATCCATTTGTTGTCCAACCTGGAAAATATGATTAAGATGACTGAAACCATCTGGTTTCCACTTCACTAATTTTGGGTTATACAGTGTGTATACAACATTATCAGTAACAAAATAAATAAATAAATAAATAAAAATCTACCATTACAGAGCCTGCAGAGATGGCAGTCACATGCAGAAGAATTCATTCAGAAACATCTGGCTCATCGCAGCTGTTATCACCCACAAGCCTGTTGCATAATAAGTCTTTTTCATTCCCAAAAGCAGCAAACTATGTATTTACTGTTTCAAAAATAGAAAATTAAAGGTCATACAGCCCTTTTTGTCTCCAAAAAAAAAAACATCAAACATCTATGTTTGTTTAATTTCCTCAGCTTTTATTCATCAATTTAACTGCGTGTCATGAGCATGATGTTGAGAGAATAGAGTGAATCCCTTCCCAGAACCCTGTTGAACACCAGAAATAATTCTGTTATGTGTAGAGAACTTATAATTTTTGAGGCCAAACTGGAATGTTCCAGGTACAGACAGCTAAAACCATAGCTTTACTGCTGATGATACATTCAGTAATTTTTAATAAGATTTTACCGTCAACTGTGTCAAATGCAGGACTGTGATCCAAAGAATCAAGAGACATACATTTAAAGATGCAATAATGAGGTCATATGTAACTTAACTGACACTGATTTGATACTGTGGTGTATTCTAAATCCATATTGAAACTCATCATAAGCCATTAATCTGCAAAGGGACAATAAGTTGATACCAATTCTGAGTGTAAAATAATAGCTTTAATAAATGACAGATCTTTTATATATTCCTCAAATATTTGGCAAAATGGATACTAGAAATGCACAGCAACCACTACTAAAACAAAGCACATACTCTTTCTTGCAAACATAAACTCAGAACTCTGCTGCTAGAGTCCTCACAAAGACCAAAAAGGTGGACCACATCAGTCCAGTTCTGAGGTCTTTACACT
>JBAMYA010000003.1:2838454-2855789 GCA_037176975.1 Arrhamphus sclerolepis
AGAAGAAGAAGAGATTAATTTGAAAACTTGAGAGTCCTCCCAGTTCGGGGTTGAAAAAAAAAAAAGACTAAAAAGTGAGAATTTTTCTCTCTTATTCCCATTTCATTTTTTTTTTCCCGCAATATTCCAAAGATAACCACTGGATGATTTGCATAAAATGAAATAAAGCCATCACTTTTCATCATTGTCTCAATCCTGAAAAATCTTGAACATTCTGGTGTTTATTGTGTCAAATAGCTGCATAAACCCGGGAGCCTCTGAAGCTGTTCGACTGCATAATAGACTTGTCCAAACCCCTCAGGAGAAAGAAATCCAAAGATGAGCAAAGAATCTTTGCATTGATTTTTTAATACAACACTCACTTCACTCTGTGATCTATCATGATGGTCAAGCTCTTTTTTTTCCACACGTGAGTTGTAGTGTCTGAGCTTAAGTAGCTCTCCTTAACTCGCTTATATGAAAAGTCAATCTGATTTATTTCTACAGGGCATCTCTTCATTTATCCAGCTTGACTCAACAACGCGTGCTGAGAGTGTTCTCTCAGATGTGGATCACACTGTCAGGAATGTTTTCTTTTTAAAAGCGTTCGATTTTAAAACTATGGAGCCGAAGTTATAGTCTCTACCAGATTCAATTAAGTACAGCAACTGTTCTACCTGCAAATTCACCAATATAAGCAAATCCAACCCAGAATATTTCAAGTTCTTTTAAATGTTTGTGTGTAACTTAAAAAAGTTTGAGATTTTTGTATAACAAGTTGTGAGAGAGGGTGTAAATGTGACCTGATAATAGCTTTTCTGTACTGCATAATGTGAGCAGTGCACATGAAAAGTAATGTGTTAATTTCAAATGTACTTGACCTTTTATTAATGAACTGGAATTTTTGTAACACCGGTCTTTTGTACTAAAACCTTCATGTCTGCCCAAGCACTAGAGGTTACAACTATATTATCAATATTCATATTATCTAGCCTATATTATTACAAATTGCAACTGTACAGAACCCTGATCCCACAAGAGATTTCACAGTGCTAGACTTTCATAATGAAGGCTCAGAAATTTTATAATGACAATTTCTTGTTTTCCCCAGAGGGATGCAGCTGACATCTCATTACGTGATTACGTTGAAGCTCAACATCTTGCACCATCAGTAATCAGATCAACTTTCAAAAGTCTTGTCACATGACAATGTATACATTCAGCAGTATTGATTTATCCAGAAACACTTATAAAGACAAACAAGGGGGTGGTAGGTGGGGTCAGTCCCCTCCATTGGCATGAAAGACACTGACTTTTAGAGAGCCCACACATCTTCACTTCTCCACTCCTGTATTAATCGCGATTCATCGTTTTTCTATTTTCACTTGCAAATAGAGCTGGACATCACTGAAAATACTAAAATAATGACACCTAAAACCAACACCTACTCTTCCATACCCATTCTCAAACAAGAACAAAATCCTTTTCACAATACAAGGAGTCACCACGGACATGAATGTGTTAACAAATGTGATGTCCCTCTGTCTGGTTCTGCTGTTCAGGTTGTGGTGGTTTGTATTAAACCATCAGGTGCCCGCCAAGTCTCTCTCCTGACATAAACAATTTAAACAGTCTTTTGTGCCACCTCTCATCACTAAACTGTCAACAAAGGAGGCAGCACAAGAAATTCTCACCCTAAGCAGAGGGCATAGGCTTGGTCTCGATATTGGCAGGGACACATAACAGACACCACTCAGGTAGAGTAAAGCTGCTCTAAGGAATCAGTGAAACACATGAAAGCAACACTTCTCTGTACATGACCCCTTTCCAACTAGTACGAGTTGACACCGATGCTGCTTGCTGTTGTTACTCATGACAGATGAATGGACGCAGAGCGAAAGTTTGGTTCTCTTTTTTCGCTCTTCCTTATCTGTCTCTTACAGCAGAAAAAAAAAAAAAGAAGAGTAAATCTCATGCACTTGGGAGGAAAAACGACACGCAACAATAGCATCCGCCAATAGCGCTGTCAAGCAACGCCATCTCTCTCAGATGTTAAAAGCTTTAAACACTGAGGCCTCTGTGACATCCACAGCCTCTGGGTGTCAAAGATGGTTGAAGGCCTCAGTTATAAAAAGTACTGTGTGTGGGCGTATGAGTGTGTGAGTATTGGAGCGGCAAAAAGTGACATTTGAGGGGCACTTTACAGAAGCCAGCGGTTGCTAGGGATCTTCTGTATCACCTAAAGAGCCTTTGTCAGTCATTGGAAAGCTGTCACCTTTCGGGGAGCTGATACGGTAAGGGGGGGGTGAGGGGTGGGGGGTTGACAGGTAGGAATTAATGAGAGGTGTATGACAGCAGCCCTCGGTGCTCTTGTAATTGTGTGTGTGGGACTTTGTGTGTGTTCGAGTGTCCACATATGAGTGAGGTCCTTTGTTTCAAGAGGATGAACCATATTCTTTGTCATCTTGATGGAGGAAGAAGAGGAGGAGCGATGCTGGAGTCAAAAAGACAATTCAGTAGAGTTTGCTTTTTGTTGTTGTTGTTGTTGTGCGTGTGTTTTTTTCTTTTTAGAAAATAATGCTTTGATATGGATAAAGTATCTCCTTGTTTTCTTATTTGACTTCATGATTTGCAGGTATAATGAGAACACCGGCCAACATAGCAGTCCTAATTCCACAGCCCGTCACTCACAGCCCTGCTGATGTGTGATTCACATAGTAAACACCTGTGCACACTCTCACAAGGATCTAACAGTGGGGGAAGCAATTGCCCATCGTGTTTTCACCTCTGCTTTCCTCGACAACATGAGACCACAAAATCCTCGCGGAGCAATTGAAGAAGCTCCTCAAACACGGTGTCAAATCATATTCTCTTTTACCAACATGTGTGTGTCTGTCTGCTTTTGTGTGCACTTGCTGATGTAATAATCTGTGTACCCTTCCACATAACACATTTCTCTATTGCAGTAAATGAGTTCTGTCAACGTTTCTGCATCTCAATTACGCAACAGAAATAATAGGGAATAGGTGGCAGAGGAGCTCAGAGCTGCCTCGTCTGCAGAGCCGAGAGATCAAATATTCTGTGGATGACAACTGGCGACTTGCGCTTGCTTCGTATAATGGAGGATAGCCACACTATTTATAGTGTAAATCATTGTTATGTTAAGTCAAGAAAATGAACAAATGTATATTGTGGGCGTTCATAAAGATATTGTGGTTATTCGTAGTATTAAGTAAGTAAGTATCATTGGAGAAAAGGCAGTGATGACTCACTCGTTCCCCATTTACTGCTGGGTGACTGGTTAAAGTACGAGTGGGTGTGGTAAAGATATTTATTTACCTTATGTAATAGAAAAATTATCCAGTTTGGATTTTTCCAGTGGGGTCAAATGACTATCTTGAGCTTAAGAAGCCAAGTTTGCAAAACCACATTCAACCCCCAGAGGGCTAGCATAGCATATGACCTAAAAATAGCATCTAACCATTCATAAACACCATATTGATTTTCATTCAAAATATTTTTTTTTCTTAAAAAACAAAAAAGAAATACAGAAAGTACATTATTTCTTCAAATAGGTTTTTAGTTCAAATACGTTTTTAATTTTTAGTTTCTCAGCAGAATAATTGTATGGGATTAGTAGTATATGGAACAAATACAACATTTTTTTTTTCTCGTCTTCCCCCTCCCTCCCCCCTAAGGATCACCACAGCAGATCATGGTGTTTTGCTTATTGATTTGGCCCAGGTTTTACATCTGACGGGCCTCCTAACACAACCCTCCCATTTGAGTTCTGTGTAGAATAAAAAACAGTGACTCTTCTACAACCCCATGATGAAAACTATTATTATAGCAGATAATTTGTAGAAAAATCTTTGACAGTGTTGCTCTAATGTAAAACATTTACTCATTATTCTACTTGTAAAAATTATTCTATTTTATTTTATCTTTTAATAGCAGGTATGCTTGAATAATTGCAGTTCATATGTCAGGTATGTGAGTTTACCAACAAATCCAAGTGATAAATAATAAAACAGTGAAAGTGGGAAAACTATAACAGCATTAAGGCCAGAAAGGTTACCAAATGTTCACACAAATAGCTAAAGGAAGACACCAATGAACATACCTACTAGAAATGACTATTTTATTTTATTTACCAGAATATTGTTTAAGGTTTGTCATTCATAGTCAACACTGAAAAAGTGTGGTCAGCCACCAAACAGATTTAGCAAATGTCAGAAACCTGCTGCAAACAGTTTGCTTCATTTTTTCTTTGACTAATTTATTGGATTATATAAATATATGTTCATATTGTATTTAAAAAATAAAGTCATTAAGTAGTTTCTTCTATTTTTTTCACTGTATATCTCTCCAGGGGAAAAAACAAGAAGAGAAAAGACTAAATCTAACAGCCAAATAAACAAATACAAAACAAATCGTGGTGTGGACTAACTTTCATGTTGTAACAGCTCATATAAGACGAGTAGTGACTCAGCTAACTTTAACCTGAAATATGACCTTTTGCATAATCATCGTGCTCATTTCCATTAATTATTACCTCAACTGAAGGGATTATGTGGCTGGTACATTTTGCTTGTCAGCAGAATATTTCAGAAAGTTACACATACATTTTCATGAAATATTTGTCAGAGATCTGTGATGGATTGGTGACCCATCCAGGATGTATCCTTCCTTTCCCCTGGTGACAGCTGGGGTCACAGCAAATCTCTCTGGCCGTGGATGGGATTGAAGTCGGTGTTGAAAACTATGAATATCTTCTGAGGGTGGACGTGGCCCAACGTACAAGTGGTTCACTCTTGGTGTTGATCCTGATCTTTTGATCATAATTGCAAAGTGAAATAGTAAATGTAGCGTATAGACCTACTTCTGTTAGTATGTTCACACAACTCCTCTGTGCTCTGCAGAATGTGTGTATTTATACCATTATGATGTCAGTTGGTTCAGTACAAGTTAATGGTTATAATGGAAGGTGCACGTTATTCTTGAACTTGTGACACAACAGAATATATTATCCAAGCCAGTGATTTCAGAAGCATTCTTGGGATTTAACAAAGGATTATTATCTATTTTAAAGCCCAGAACAGAGAGGACAGCCTGTCCACTTGTATCTATGTCACTGCCGATCATAACTTTTGAGTATGTTTGATTTGCATTAATGAGAAAAACCCTCTTTGTCCACCATTAATGCATCTGATTCAAATCTGATTTACTCCCACGTATGAATGAGCCAATCTGAACATATCCCATTACTGTTTCAGTACTAACACATCCACTGGCATATGCAATCAATGCCACATGGAACGTAAAATATATATATAAAATAATCAGAATTGGGTCATTTGAACCTTGCAGTGTAAATGCAGCCTAACAGATCTCTAAAAGTCAACATGTCAGTGAACCTTTATGATGTAACATACAAAACACCTCTGCAAAACTACATTTACGTTTCCCAAGGCTATAGTTGTGTTTCTAGGAGGAACTTTAATAGGGCCAAGCTCTTCCACAGTTCACTAACTACCACTCCATGGCACCTGGTGGCAGTAGTGCAGTACTGTTGCTATATATACAAATATAAAGTATAAAATATCAGAAAAACATCTCAGAATTATGAGATAAATAAAGGAGTTAAAATGGTTGCTGCATTTTCTGTTTGCGTTCGCTGCGATGGTGGTGATGAATATGTAGAGAGAACATGTACTTGAAGGGACAGTGGACAGCTGAACGTCATCTCCTTCTAACAGCATCCCCAGTCCTCAGCAAGGCAGCATCATCCTCCTGCAGCAGTTTTCTGAGGCCTGAGAATTTAACCCGCAGCAAGTACGTGTTTTGGCCCCAGAGATGTTCCTAAAAGTTCTCTTCTACTGCTAATGGAGACGTGTGAATGATTTAGCCCTTCTAAAACTACGCTGGATTCCAGGTAACGGAAACTGGCCTTTCGCAGAAGACCGACTGGTAGCACTGTCACAATTTGTCGACATAATGTAATCAACTTTAAAAAAAAAAATTATTGATGTGAAACTTGTAGCATTTATGCAGTGATGTCATTGACAAACAGGTCTTTCTTTAATGGGGAATGTTATTATTATCATTATTACAATAACTAATGAATAGTAATAATACTAATTATTATTATTGTAATGTGCCACAGAATGTGCGGAGAACAGTGTAACTCACATGTAGCCCAAAATACCAACAATTAGCATAATATTGGATTATTGAAAAGAAAAATGTTCTGGGCTGACGTCAACTGTTTTGGATGTGACCAACATTACATACGTAATGTCGAATTCAAAACCCATTTATGAAATAGTGTCGATTTTGACAGTTTCTCTTTTGTACTATGGCCACAGCTTTCATTTAAAGTGAGTGACTCAGAAGGGTCTGTTACATGCTCTGCTGATGATGTTTGGTTGCATTTATGAGGACATATCTGGTGCTTCTTAGTAGAGAAATAAAGATTGCACCGATTTGATTTGGACTCAAACGATAGAAGTGTTGGCAGGTGTGGAAACAGGTGTTCCTTCTTTGTTGAAAGAAAAAGTGATAGCGTTAAACCTAAACTAGCAAAGGTAAATGTCATCTGTTTCATAGTGGTGAGTGAGAGGGAAAACTAGCCTTTAAATCAGATAGCCTTACCATTCAGCTGAGCTTCCAGATACAGACATAAATCACTCTGTGTTTGTCAGAATCAATATTACATAAATATATTTATATATAAAATGTCCTACATTTGTCAAGGCTGAAAATAAAAATTAATCTTAAACATGTCAAGGAGACGATTGTCTTGAAGAAAACAATCTGAGAACTCAACGTTTTAAATTCTTGTAATGGAAATGTTGTGACCAAAGTTAAAAGACCTGAGAGACAAACCTAAGGACAAAGAAAGGGTGTTTAGATGTGGATGTGTGAATAAATGTGTGTGTTTTTACATGAGCCAGTTCTGATGGGAAGATGTTGATTTAAATAACTGACTCTCCAAGGATCTGACATAAAACTGCAAAAAAGAAGAAAGAGATGGAGAGAGAGAGAGAGAGAAAAAAGCAGCCTTCACCGAGTGAGTTTATCAGTTTGGCACCTGCTACTGGAACATTCTTGATGAACCAAAGGTTGTCTTCATTAAGCGCATTAATATTCATGACGCATGGTAATTTTGACACAGAAAAGGTCTTGGTAACCTTTTCGCGTGTGAAGAAATTTTTTTACTTCTCAAGGAAATTGCAGTCCGGCAATGACTTAATTAATGCTCGCTTTCTTAGCCGCGGTTTGAGGGCCTGTCAGTTTGGTGCAACACTGGCTGTCAGGCATGCCGAGGGCTTGGGGAGAGAAGGATTGAAGGAGAGGAAAAGACAGGAGAAGAGGGGAGAGAGCAGCGGAGGAAGAAAAAGAGCAGACAGATTAAGTCAATGTGCACTCATCTTGCTCACAAAACATGGTAATAGGTTTGCCTGTTGCCTTCAGATTTGTTTTTTTGGCCTCTCCTCCTCCGTTCATTTTGCCCTTTTACCCTTTACTGACTTTTGGACTTCTTGATATATGACAACTAGAGTTTAACCCAGACAGAGGAAAAATAATCCAAAAATATGATCCTTATTTAAAACTAAGATTAAAGATTCTCAATACAGACGTGTTAGAATTTTTAAATGAAATTAATCTCTCACTCTGGATTTTTTTTTTCTTTAATTAAAACCATCCAGGCAAGACTCATGTGCCTAGTTGCTGTTCTGACAGACATGACATAAAGATCTATTGCATCAGAGCTCTGTAGATATGTCTAATGGTTGACAATTTTACATCCATGGGCTTATTCTCTTTCTATCTTTCAACCTGCAACACACAAAAGCGCATCACAGGCTGCACAAACTGGTTTCCAATATAGTGAATCATCGCATGCCCCGCTTCAACATTGGGCAGTAAAAAATGTGAACATAAGGTAGCATTTCCTTTATCATGTCCCATAAAAATAGCAATTTGCCCAAGCCCTTGTAGCACAATATGGAAGGCGGTGTGTTTGGCTGATAATGTTGAGATGACAGATCGTTCCATACAGGGAGGTTTCTCTGCTGTCGGCCTGCCCTGTGCAATAAATCGCTGGAGAATACCGAAAGAGGGAGAGCAGGAGTGAGATGGAGAGGGGTGTATTTAGAAATTAAGCGGGGTGGGGGAACGCAGCGACAATAAGATCGGGTCAGGGATCTCATGGAGGGTAAACCCCCAGATGACACAACAGAGGCATGTTTAAAAACACATTCTAGAAACAGATTAATCACAAGCATAGTTTTGGGAATGGTCGCCAGTCTTTCTGTTATCTACCATCAAATTAGAACTCCCCCCTCTGAGTTTCACTACACTGATTAACTTAAAACAGTCCAGTTCATTACCGGTTCATTGACCAATAATTGAATTTTGAATTAAATATCACATATGCAAACCTCTTGATTGAGTGAACATTTTATTAGATCCGCAGTCAAGCTGCCACATGTACAGTAACAGCTCATCATGTGCTTGTTTAGATAACTATGACTCACCTAAACAATGAATATGTTGTCACTCTGTGCGTTCTTCACGCATCACTTAATGCATTACTTTATTTCAAACAAATGCCTTGGGCTTCAGTGTGCATTTGTGGCTGACAGTTTGCTGAATATGTAAATGCTGTTGAGTCAGATCTCAGGACTGATAAAGTAGCTTTGTCAATAAGTGTGTGAATTATACACTTTTCGCTGAAGATGTATGCGTTTCTTCCACTGTGTTTTGCTACTTTGATCGTGCACACTGAGCTCATAGCTGTGTTTTGTATGCGACTTCCCCCCCTAAAGCTGAGGTTATCTGTGTCAGTGCTGCAGATCAAAGAAATGAGTCTCTACTTAGTCTGCTGTGGGCACTGAACAACTAATTTTCTTCTGCATTCATTCACCTGTGTCTTTAAATATGTTTTTCAGAAATATTGTTCTAGAGACCAAACGTTTTGGGGTCTGAATGACAATTGGCCCTTTTCCACTAGTACCTACTCGGCTCGACTCTGCTCTGCTTTAAGGGTTTTCCACTGGGTCATAGTACCGCTAGTGCCTCCTTTTTTTCCACCTACTTGGCTGGGGCTCTAACTAAGCTGAGTTGGGCTGAAAATCCAACGTCACCAGGATGCAGGCCACTGATTGGCCAGAGAGTTGTATCACTGATCAGTCTTGAGAGCGACTCCTTCCCACCTGCCATATTTAATAACTTGGCAACAGTGACTGCCATTTACTTTACCTTTACAACTTTATTTTTATAACTTAACATTTGATACAGCGAAAAATGGCAAGCAATCTTTCTCCGTGGTGAAACGAAGACGTCTAGACGTCCTCCATTGTTGTTGCATACGTGACCGGAGTTGTCCCATATAAAGACGTCACCGCTATTAAAAGCATATTCGCATCAGAAGTTGTATTCTGTGAAATAAGCTAATGCAGCTGTACGTTACATCGTAAGAGGTAACAAAAGATTTACTTTTATTGCACCTTTGTGGTCCAGAAACAACTCAAGAAGCTTTTACAATTCAAAGCAGCTTTAATTATAGTTAACTACTGTAAGTGCAGGAAGAGGAACAACAATTAAAAGAAAAAAAAAATAGAAAGAAAGAATGGTTGACAAAACAAGCAAGACTTGTTAATGGTAGCCTTCCAAAACTTAAAATATAATGGTGCAACAAAACAAAAGTGAAGCCCATAGATTATAAAAAAAAATAAAAAGATAAAAAAAAAATTTAAAAAATGGACAAGTCTATTAACTGGCAGATGGATGTTGCTACTTCTGTGGTTCTTTTTAATGGTTTGCACTTTTACACAATCTGGGCCAGTTCTATGTATGACTTGTGACAAGATCTGCCAAAAAAAAAAAAAGTGATGAGCAATAGCCGCCAGTGGTTGAACCGTTGACTCAGGAAATACAAACATTTGATAATAAAAACGCCATCTATTAAATTCCTTTGATGGACTGGTAGTGCAAGCTGAGTTTGATGAGTGTGCTCGAGAACATGTGTCAAGGGTTACTGAGGGTTTTATGTGTCAAAACTTATGTTTGCATGGAGTCGGAAAACTGTACACCACTCTTGAAAGAGGAACAGGAGGTACAGACACTTTCCATCCCAGCCCCCATCTCAGCTGTGTGCAGGCCAGTGTTAGTGGTCCTACATCCCACAACATCCTGTTCAGTATCCCTGAGGGACTGGAGAACATCCCAGCTGTTATTGAGCAAAAGGTAGGTTACAAACTGGACAGATTGTACAGTTAATTAGATGGCCACAAAGAGACAATGAGTCCACAATGCTCACTTTTATGTGCAATATAGAATCACCATCAACCGTCCATGCATGTTTTTGAACTGTGGGGGAATCCAGTTTGCTTTCATCCTACACTGCAACACCTACCAGTAAAACATTCAATTTAACAGCTTAAATGCTCTAGTGAGGGCATCATAACCTCTATTTAACAGCAAGTAATTTACATCTTGAGGTTAAATATTCACATTTTCTGCATTCTGTTACCATCAACATTGTGAATGGTGTATCAACAGTACAGTTTTAAACAATATCTAAACCCAGACAAATGGGTTCGGATATTGATAGATTAAATTCGTGTTTCACAGGACTTCAAATGTGAAACATGCTGATGGAATAAACAATGGTACGTTAGCCATTCATCTTACATTTGCGAACCCTCAAAACTGTTATCAGAATTAACTGACCATTTATTGAATTTGTATTCCAGTTTTACTTTACTTACTTAATCTTACTCTGAAAAACCTCTTCAGTTACTGGTAAAAAAAAAAAAAAATGCTGCAAAAAGGTAATTAGAAAGAGAGATCACAAGTGTGTCTGACTCAACCACTGATGATGTGGCTTTTTGACCAAGGCACATGTTTATAGGTCATCCAGATGCACTTAAAATTCTTGACATTTTATATTCTAAACAGCTTTTAATTTTGCTGGCTTACACACCACTCTTAACAACAAGGAATAAGGTGATTACAAAGTACAACAACCTGGACAGAAGAAACGCTTCTTGGTTTGGGATGGCCGCACCCATTGTTCCTCTTACATCAGTGCACTCTGATGTATTATCACATAAATATGTAAGTGAACTGGCAATGCTCATGTCATTTGCATTATAACCACTAAATGGAGAGACTTTTATTGGGAAGAGCCCCAGCTGTCCATTCCAACACACATCATCAGCCATTACGACTAAACTGAACAGCCTGCAAACATTTACATTTCCTGTTTGTGGGACAGACACAGTGCATTAGTTTTAGAGTTTCTGGCTAGGGATGACAAATAACACAGTGTGACAAGTGCAGTATGCGCCTTTGTGCCTTTTCAAATGTGATACTCAACCCTTCAAAAGTCCTGCCTACCGTCTTTGTCCCTCTTCATATCTATTTCTTTCCATTCTGTCTTGTATTTGTCTGCCATTAGGCAGATAGTTGCCAGTCTCATCTGTATCATGTCTACGACCATCCCCTCAGGAGCACCACGCAGTTGCTTGCTTAAGGATTCAGGAGCCACAGCCCCAGCCCACTCTCCAGTCCCATGGATCAAACTGACACTTGGTCAGCATCAGCACATTATGAACTATGGCCACCTGCCACTGCAGACACATTGTTCCCTCTGTAGTAGTTTGAGGAATATAGAGAAGACTAGTGAACTGGGCCTGCTGACAGCTTATTCTCTCTCTTATCTCCTCTGTGTTGTGTGCCTGTGAAAAGTGGATAGTAGGACTGCATTGAGATGTGAGGATGTGGATTATCCTGCAGACAAAAAGTCTAGGTAAACTGACCTTTACCTAAAAATCAAATGTTCAAACTTGGTATTTTGCTTGGGGTAAGCCACCAAAACATGTTTGTATCATCACCTTTAAAAGAAAATGTTATTCCTTCACTTTGACACCCCTAAGAACGATATGGAAGGTAATCTCAGTCTATGTTTACATTTAATCTTATATAGAAAAAGCAAATGATCCTAAATCAGATCCAATATTAACACATCATTCCAATATTCCACCAGGCACATATAAAGTTAAAGTACTTCTACTGCACCTTCTTGCCAATGTCAATAGAATCTTTTAGTATTTAATAAATTGCAATTGCCAAATACTGAATCAGACAATAAAGACAGTTTCTGTTACATCTTTTCTTCCCAACATAAGGGAGGGGGGCAAGAACAAGACAAATATATTCCTGCCTCTGCTAAAATAAAAATGTTTTTGAAGTGAACACCTCAAAGCTCTCCCTCGTCACTCCCCCCTCTGAGGCTCTGCATCCCATTGACACCTTTCATGTAGGACCAGGTGGCACCTATCCACTTAATAATGAAACAGGTGATTAAAGTGACTGATGTCCGGCCATCTATTCTCCCAGGTTTGCTCTTTAATGCCACCATTAGACTCTTGTGTCCAAACTTAGCTCATCAAATGGCCTCATTTATGGTCAACTGGCGGTACGCAGTACATTGAACTGAGAATGAGGAGCACTTCACATCACCTGCACTTAAATTTATACATTACAATAAATCTGAAAGTGACACTGACTGCATGTGTTCAGACAATAGAAAAGAGCAAGAAAAATTATTTTTTCTTTAATGTGTACTTTAAACTAGGTCCATCCTTAGTGTAATAATCCTAGTGGTAGTTATCAGTCTTTGGAGGCTGTTGGTATTAAAAAAAAGTTCAGAATATATTTGCTTACAGCATACACCATTTACATTGCTTGATGGAAATACATTTTTGTTGAAGTATCAAAAAAAAGAGGCTTTTCAAGCATCTGTCACTCACAGTTAAAAGGTTAGCAGTGTGCTCATTAAAAGCAGCTTCTCCAAGATTTCAACACAATAAAATATATGTAAGGATGACATGAGTAATGTCAAGGAGAAGGCTGGCAGTGTTCTGGATTTTGTAGCTTTCTCCTTATATCTGCCACTTTCTTTAACATCCACTTTTAATATTTCTGACTCCACAAATCATTAAGTACTGTTTATAACTTGTCATGCCCGCTCCTTCCCAGCTACCTCGGTCAGGGTGGCCAGCCTTCTGATCACCAGCCCCAACACTACAACTCCCAGAATCCCTCAGTTCTCATCATCATGGACCTCACCTGTGCTATCATCATCTTCATCTGCTTCACCTGGTCTCCTCCCTATATATACCCTGCACTGACCCAGCAACATTGTGTTGTTTCATATGTGAATACTAACACCACTCTGTCTTTGTGTGTTACAACGCATACCTTTATCCTAAAGATTAAATCCTTCTTGTTTTTGCAAAGTCTGCACTTGTGTCTGCCTTTGCTTCAAGCCTGACACTTGCAGATGATTCTACAGAGTTCCTACACTTAACTTTGGATGCTGTTGCTTCGGCAACCTGGTATAATGCAGAAATGTCTTCAACAAAAATGTAGAGTCTTAATGAGTCTTAAACAGTGTGGAGGGAAAATTTACATATACACACATGTAACATATACATATATACACACACACACACGGTAGGCTGTAAGTCAGACTGACCTCACCCATGGACATGAATCTTTCAGGCTTTGGTACATCTTATAGGTCAATAGCCTAGTTATGCATGTAATCAGGAGACAGGATGGACCTTTATGGCAGGAACCAAGGTCTTCTGATGTGACTCAACAGAGACACGTATGCTTTCCACAGATAACAGAGCAGAGCTGGAAAGAAAGTAGCACTCTACAAATTAAAGGATTCCCATCTTGCATGGATAGATAGTTTGGTAATGTATAAAAGAGCTCTTTGGTAAGCTAAGAAAACTTATTACTCATCATTTATTACAGAAAATCAGAATAATCATAGATTTCTCTTCAGCACTGTTGCCAGGCTGACTCAGATTCACAGCTCCATACAGTCATGTATTCCATCTCATTTCATGTTCTGGGTTGCTAAAGCACCTAGAGATGACTTGTCGTAAATAGGTGCTATATATTTAAATTGAATTAAATTATGAATGTTTTGTGATTATCCTTAAACTGCCATAAACCAAAAGAAAAAGTAGTTTTTAATATGACATAATGATTTCTGTAAAGGAAACATCTGAAATTAACACAAAATAAGTAATCAGTTTGTTGATGTTTTTTTTTTTTTTTTTTTTTTTTTTTAATTATGTACTAATTAGTTCATTTATAAATGGGGTAAATCTTTGTTGGCTAGTACAGGCTCATGAGAGAGTTCTGAGTATTGAGATAGTCCTCAGAGCAGATTAATAAAGGCATTGTGTCTCTTTCCTTACTTCTGTTATTGATGAGTCAGACCATGTTTTACCTGAGTAAATGTGTGCTTTCTGGCAAAAGACATGGGTCATGAGCACAAATCCCAGCAAAAGTTGTAAAAGAAAAAAGTTCAAAAGGTTGAGAGTTTTTTTTTTTTCGTTTTAATCTTCTGGACTACTTGTTAAGTACAAGTGAAACATTTTGTCCATATATTAATTTCATTATCTAAACGTACTGCCAATATCAGAGCTGCTGCCAGCTTTAAGAAAACAAAATCAGTCAATCCCCAAATTGAGTAGGATAATCATACCAAGTCTATACACTTGATTCATAATAATTATATTAATATTTGTTGTGGCAGAGTGACCCAACTGCTTATAAGAAAACGGTACATTCTCTGTTAACCTCATCTGAGGAAGAACATTACGTACTTGCTCAATAATTACTTTTCTTTTTCAATGCAGTCTCAGAAATGTCAAGAGATTACAGCATGTCTCGTTTGGCCAACATAACTGGGCATGCTGACATGGGTAACAAGCTAATTACACTTCCTTTTAAAAATCTTATACTTGAGCTTTGGGCATGTTTAATGTGGCTCTGTTCAACTGTCTGCATCCAACAGATTCCTAACAAATGCTATGTGGGCAACCTTGAAATCTAAATGTACTACAACCAACTTACATTTGCTCAGTAGGTCCATCAAGCTTCCCTCCATTGGAGCTCATTATCTATGTCCAAAAGTGTTGGGCAGCCAATCAGATCAGCCTATCCTTGTAGAGTTTTTCTGAATAGGCTTAACACTACAGAGCTCAGACATTGCAGTCTGGATCGTAAACAAATGATATGGTTGCAGCGGAGGAACTACAGTTGTTTAAACTGATGTTGTCATCAACAGTTAAAGTCTTCTGTTACACACACACACATGTCTAACATTAGTTGTAGCCAGCTGTGTTACACATGGTTATGTTTTCAAAGATATTGGTTGAGTGTTTGAGTACACATTGCGTGTGTCATCTGCAATGGTCTCCAAAGACTTTGAATGGGGTGAAGTCATTTCTTGCCAAAATGAAATGGGGTTGCATGGTTGCAACAGGTTCGTAGTTTTTGTCAAAAGTTGAGAAATTTTCATTATTTGATGTGTCAGCCAATCAGGTTGTGGTTAGGCAGCTAGAGTCTAGCCAATGAAGTCAAAAGCTAAAGACAATTTGAACATACATGACAGCACAATGGAGAAAAAACTGATCATTGCCATTTTTGACTCTTTCATTCTGGATGGTCAAAGTTTGTGTTCATACTGAGACATTTTATCTCTGGAACAATGCTTGGTCAGAAGTGGAAGTTTGTCAGTTTTGAAAAGAATACTAGATTGAATACACGGAATAGTCATGTCAATCCCTTGATTTCGCACAGTTTTTTGTTTCTATATAGCCACAAATGTACAGCCACCTCCTGTGGAAGTTATTTAGAACACATGTGGACTTCACACAAAACTCAGTTACCTCCAGAGTTGTGGCTATAATTTGTTGGTACATCCTCCACTGAGAAGACAGGATGCCAAAAGTACACCCAAGGTTCAGAGAATGGCCATAACAGGCCTCATCCCCCCCCAAACACATAGGGAAGTGGGCCATGCTGTTCTGCAGTGAAGACATTGGTGGTATTGACACTGTGTCATCTCTGAGGCCCTCTCCAAAAGCAGAATTTCTGATTATTCAGCGATCACTGATCCTCCTGTAGCCACCAACATCCACTACTATAAAAAGTTGTGGTCGTCAACTGCCAAAGGAACCAGAGAGTCCTTTTGCAATTGACCTATCGCAAGCCCCGCCCCCAGAACGCAGACTGGCCAATCACAGTGCAACACAGAACAGTGCTCTGACCGGAAGTCCGACAACTTCAGAGAAAAAAGTGTCATTGACTTTAATGGAAACATAGCGTACTTTATTCATTTTGAGCTGGTTTGGACATTTTGTTTTTTTTTAGAATTATGGTTAAACATTGCACCTGGGGTGCTTGCAACAGTGACTCGCGTTGCCCTGAGAGGTTGGAAGTAGGTGTTATTTTTTTTCCCCTTCCCAAAACCTAAATCAAACCCCGAAAAGTGCTGACTGTGGATTAAACTGTGGACGGCAAAAATAACAACGCAGTGAGCAAAATAACAACGCAAAAATCAACAAGTACAGCTTTGTCTCCAAGGTAAGTAAATATGTTTAATAACCGTAGTATTATGTTATACTGCCAGCAGACACCAGCTACTTAACCCAAAATAAAAAAAATAAAAACAACTAAAACTAGCCAATCTGCTCCATGTTACGTTATACAAGCCTACTGTATTGCTTCTTAATAATTGTAAAAGTGCATAGACACCTACCCAGCTCTCGATCTCCTGGTGATGCGGTGGTTCACTCTCTCTCTGTGATCTATAAGTTTTAGCTTCTATTTTTATCTGTATTTTATCATTATTTTGTTACCAAGTGAGCAAGACATCTTGAATATATCCTTCAAATGCGTACTGCAATCCCTTCTGTCTGCTCATAAATGAAATATTCGCATTATTCCTCCAAAAATCAGCCAATATTTCTCCTGGGAGCACAGTGAGAGGCAATGAGATCACTATGGAAGACCGTATGGGCTGTCGGACCTAGGAACAGTAACCAAGGGGGACGGGGCTTGCAAAAGGTCAATTGTTGAAGAGGGAGCCAGAGTTGACTAGAACCTAAAGAACCAAATGCTTCCCATCAACAGCATGAGTGTAGTTTGGGAAGTTCCAGCACTGCTGAAATTGGATAGCAATGGCCTTCCACTCTGCCATTGTTGGAACCAGTAAGGTCTCCTCCATCAATGAAGTCCAGATGGAAGTCGCAGCGTCCCTGATGATGCCACATGGAGTTACCAGCCTGGTAGCTATGGTCTGGAATGACTCATCAGCAGCGAGGTATCCAAATAAATGGAGTATATGTCTGTGGAGGAAAATTTACATATACACACTTTTAACACACAACATACATACACACACACACACATACGGTAGGCTGTAAGTCAGACTGACCTAACCTATGGACATGAATCCTTCAGGCTTTGGTAC
>JBAMYA010000003.1:2887126-2899822 GCA_037176975.1 Arrhamphus sclerolepis
GCCGCTGCTCCTCCACATCGAGAGGAGCCAGCTGAGGTGGCTCGGGCATCTGCACCGGATGCCCCCTGGACGCCTCCTTCGGGAGGTGTTCCAGGCATGTCCCACCGGGAGGAGACCCAGAGGAAGACCCAGGACACGCTGGGACGACTATGTCACTCGGCTGACCTGCATGCCTTGGGATCCTCCCGGAGGAGCTAGAGGAGGTGTCTGGGGAGAGGGAAGTCTGGGCGTCATTGCTCAGGCTGCTGCCCCCAAAACCCAATTCCGGATAGGTGGAGGAAGATGGATGGATGGATGGATGGATTGATGTGTGTATATATATATATATATATATATATATATATATATACACACACTCACACACACACACACACACACACGTACATACACATGATTAAATATGATGAAACAACCTTGTATTTTTAAAAACCTAATTAATTGATTCTTCATAGATTTTGATACATCTCCTGATAGACTGATGAAAGAAAGTACTTTATCCACTCTATTTAGAACTGACATTAAACGTTGATGGCAATCTGAATATTTGTTACAATCTATTAAGACATGCTCCACTGTTTCTAACTGATCACAGTAATTACAAATCCCTGTTTCATGTTTCCCTACCTGGAAAAGAGAACTATTAAGGCCTGTATCAGCCACACCTTCTGTGAGGAAGTTGATGTTTAAATAGGGAGGCCTCTTCAAGGATTGTTGTAGCCATCAGGTGAGGATCCAATCAGCTCTGCTGAAGGCTTCAAACAGGAAGTGACCCAGGAGGAGGTCTGCCCCAGTTCCCACAGTGGAGCCAGCAGGAAGCTGCAACTAAATAGAATGGAAAAAGAAAAGAATAGACAAGACCAGTAGTGAGAGGATGGGCTACTGTTGAAAAGTTTCGACAGAAGTTACTGTAATAACTTGCCATGCCAAGAAAACGGTGAATGCGATGGTGTGCTACACATGCCAGAATCCATGACTATACTGCAAAAACTGGTCTGGTGTTACAAGTGCAGAAATCTCTAATGCACAGGCAGTAAGTGGGACCTGCCAATATCCTTTTAATAGGTCCAACTTACTTACAAATTGGGCAGTGCCAATAGTATCAACACAATCTATACGAGGAAGTGGATACAATACAATGATTGTAAAAGATTTAACCTTCCGGAAATCTGTTGTGAAATGAGGTGAACCATCAGGCTTCATCTCAAAGAGACATGGTGAGCCTTCAGCATGTAATCTGTCTCACTTTTCATTAAAACTCTTTTGACTGGATTGATTCTGTAAGGATGCTGTTTTATCGGTTTGGCACCAGCAACATCAATAACATCATGTTTAAGGACTGAGGTTTGTATTGGTACATCATTGAACAGTCCTGGAAAATTGTTGATTAAGGGGACAATGTCATTCTTTTGATCCTCTGCTAGATGTGAAAACTGGTTTGGCGGCACCTTCAACATTTCAGAGTTGGGCAACCGTGGACTTAGGTAGGAAACGGGATGCAATGTTAAACCATCCTCATTAATGGAGGGTAGCAGTTTACCTTTTTTAAGTTTATGGTTAATGTTTAGGTCTCTAGTACAGTAAGATTTTAACATGTTTATGGCCAGTGGCCGTAACATGCACAATGATACAGAGGCCAGAAAAAACAATAACGCTATACTTGTATGTTATGACTGCAATCATCATTTGTGCGAGGATTTAATTAGCTTAAAACTTAGCAAAATAGAATTTGGTTGCCTAACATTTATGGAACATTTTGTGATGACAGTCATTGTATTTTTACACTATTATCTTTTCCTTCTCTTCATGCATAAATTGGCTACAAATCAGCCACAGGCCCATAAAGCACAATAATTCCTGAAAAGAGCAACTTTTGTCTTTGAACCTGTCTGAGACAGATATACCCTCTCTGTAATGAAAATGTTCGGTCAAGGCAATTAAAGCCAAGCCATTTTGTCTTTGTGTCTTCCCTTCCTCTGCAATTAATTAAACATGGTCATAAAAGGAATATTCCTGTGGTCTGAATAGCTGCAGCAGACCTCCGACGGTCTCTAAGGTTGAATTACAATGCTGTCAATGGACCTATTATGTGAGAATTAGGTTCCAGCTTGTCCCCTTTTACAAAACACTATTATATGATACGATTATAAATGCTGCAGGGAAATGACGGACTTCAGTGAATGTTCCAAGTTTGGATGTGAAAACTCTTGAATTAAATCACACATATTAGAATGTTATTAATCTCATAATTTGAAACAGGAATTCAGCTTTTTTTTTCAAACTGACATTAATCAGAGTCTTCATTCATCTTTCTTTTCCCCTTTTCTTTAGCTGGTGAGTTCCATCTATCCATTCATGAACTGCTCATTCAGTTTCAGGTTGCAGCGGCAGAAGCTTAAGCAGGGAGGCCCAGACCTCCCTCTCCCCATCTACTTCCTCAAGCTCCTTCGAGAGGATAGTAAGACATTCCCAGGCCAGCCGAGAAATATGATCTTTCCAGCTTGTCCCATAAGGAATCCAGAAGGCATCCTTACCAGGTGCCCAAACCACCTCACCTGGCTTCCCTCGATGTGGAGAAGCAGTGGCTCTATACCAGCTTTACTCTAAGTTTAAAAAATAAAGGTTGGACCGCTGTGTAGCCTAGTGGCTTAAACAGACGGCCCATGTACAGAGGCCCAGTCCTCCTACAGGGAACGTAAGGTCAACTCCAGGCTCACACCCCACTAATGTGTGTCCTCCCCCATTCTCTCTATGCCTCATTTCCTGTCTCTTAACTTTGAATAAAGGCCACTAGTGCTGGGGAAAAAAAAAAAATCTAAAAAAAACCTCCAAAACAAAACGAAAAAGTCGTCAACAGATCTCCACTTAACTTACAGGGACACTGTGTAATATTACAGGTTGTCTGTTTAAAAAATGGACTGTTTCATTCAAAAGTATGACCTTATTAATTAGTAATTACTTCCATCATCGAATCACAGTGTTCAGGTAGGTCTTGAATTTGCCATTTATAAATTCATTGCATTGGAATATTCAGTGGTGATCGCCATGTTATGGCTGCCACCTTGAAACTACGGTCCACAGCAGGGGACATCCAGGAAAATACAGCTTTGCATTTGCGCGACTGGTAGTGGCTACAAACACTCGCCCAGCTGTGGTCCTCCTCTCCCTCTCTCTGTCTTGGTAGCTGATTCTTCTAAAATGGATGTCAGACTCTAGAAAGAAAAGTTCCCGGTCAAAGCTACAAACCGGCACCCCTTCCACTTAGCAGCGCTCTCCCTCCCTCCTTCCCGGTCCAGCCCCATCCTCGCATGATTCAGGCACGGCTGCCAGTGAACTCACATCTTCATACTGACCCTGTTATGTGTGACGTCTGGCTGGTGGTTTCTAGTGGTGGTGGGCGGCCCTCAGCAGAGGATTGGAGCACGGTTGCCATGTAGGTCCGCAGGGGTTCTTGCCGGGTACCTGCGCTCGTCTCTCACCGCCCAACCTCGGAGAACCCACGCCTCCCAAGCTCAGTGAGCACCACCCGCACTATAAACATAATATAGTGGCCACCTAGATAGCTCATCTTCATTTTCACAAAATGAACCTCATCAACTGAGAGAATACTTCAAGATGTTGTGCTGGTCGACGACTTCTCTGTTTCATGGGTCAATGACATTTCTAGGCTACCGTTGATGGAAATGAGTCTTGGGAAAGGAAGCGGAACAAAGAATGGTTGCAGTAACTGTTGGTCAAACCTGGAGGCAGGAAGTAAAAAAAAAGTTGCCAACATTTGCAACAAAGGACTGGCTAGTTATTTCACTTTAATATAAGCTTTGCACATCAAACAATAAGGTCAATTACTAGGTTTCCTTGGGGATTTATTATAGATAGATTAAACTGCAATTCTCTGATACCAAACTGTGTTAGTCATTAGCAAATGTGATGGGATAAAATTGGGTGACAACCTCAGTAAACTCTATATTTATTACCTGTACTCTTTTTGAAATAAATAAATAGCAATTAAAAAGCCAGTCACATTCACCTACATTAATCTAGTTCTCATGGTGTGTCACATGGAGAGGTGAGCGTTTCCTGTTTAATCAGCTCATTGTTTGGAAATCTGATACACGTTGACCCAAATCAAGGACCCACAGGAGATTCTAGGATATCTGAGCAATGCATATTTCACTGTACACATTGAGGGTATAAAAAGTGCCCTTGAATGTGAAACTGTCACACGGGGTGCTGGGTTTGCTATCCCACCCAAGGTGATAGTGTTTGGTTAAGGATCATTGGTATTGTAGGTTACTCTTTATCCTCTTGAAAGCCTTATGTATTGGCTCGGATTAATGTAGGCTGAAATATACATTTTAACTGTTGTTACTTCATATGCAGACATCCCACGTGCTTAAAATAAAAAGGGTGACAGGAATCTGTTATGAGTATCTTTCTACATACAGCAACAACACACCATGTTCCCAGTACCTACAGAGCAGACCTCCTGGTGTCATCACAGGGCTACTCTTTATTATTAACATCATTTGTGTGGATCTCTTTTTGGTCCAACAGACACTATGAGGATGACATGATAATAAATTACTCCGGGTACCTCTTTGGCATAGGCTTGTTCCTCACCTGCCCCCTCAGCCTCATCAGCAATACACATGCACATGTGCATAGACACACAAACATTCAATCCCCAACAGGGACAGGAGGTGGTGATTTGTTTTCCTGAAGGTCCCTGCTCTGTCTATTGTTGTTTGCACTGAGGGGGACAAATTCATTCTTGTGACAACAACACCATGATACATGAGAATAAAGAGGGGGAAAGGAGGTAAAGAGAAGATAGGAGACTTGGGATGCACAAGCAGGAAGATGTGGCTGTACAGGAGGAAACAAAACAAATGAGGAAGTGTATGAAAACTTACAAACAGAACACAGACTGAGCAGTTTTACTTGTGGGATTTGAGGGCTGCAGGTGCAGAAAAAGAGCATCTGTTTTTCTTCCAGAACAGAGCAGGTATGCTGAGCTGCAACGATCAATGTCCCCACTTTGTTACACCTTAACTGTCAGTCACTGGCAATCAAGTATGGACAGCTCTACAAAGATGGACTTCAAACAGCAGAAAATCAACCTTGAGGTTTGTGAAAAGTGACCACCAGTTCTACAGACAATTATCAAATATTCTTTTTCCTTTCTGTATGGCACTAATTCACAACAGAAGTCATATCAAGGCACTTTACCAAGAAAGTAATGAAAGTTCATTGTAGTCCTATTTAATACAATTAATTTCACACCAATACAGTAGATGATTTTAATTATATGTAATTATATTCCATTTAAATCCAATTTGATATCCAAATTCAAACTAATTTACAATTAAAATTCATAGTCATGCTTTACAATAAAGGTACACAAAATGTAGCTTAAATACCAATTAATTACTGGGAAACAAATGAGCAAGGGTTAGTTCCTCGATTATTAACTCATTTTATTTTGATGACTTGACCATAAACTAAGCATTACTTTCCTTAAAACTCACTCTACAACTTAATTATTAAGTAACGTTTAAGTAGAGGTTTGTAAAACTTGATGATGAACTAATGGTTAAGAAATGGTCCTGGTTTGTTTGTTGATGATTTATTAATAATTAAGTGGTAATTTAGCAACAATTTGTGTAGTTTATTGTAAAGTGGTACCAAATTCATATATTGTCAGTTCATTGAATAATTAATCTGAGAAACTGAACAGATTCCAAATCTTGGTAGCCAACTTCTTGTTTTTTTTTCATGATCTTGCCCTCATACACCACGACAATAGATTTTAAATAAAACAATCAAGATGTAATCAAAGTGTACACTTTCAGCTCAAATCTAAGACCTGTCCAGGGTGTAACCCTCGCCCTTCGCCCACAGACAGCTGGGATAGGCTCCAGCTGACCTCATGATCCTGCACAGGAATTAACGGGTATAGATAATGGATGGATGGAAGTTCAGGTGCTTTAACGGCACCTTAACGGCCTTTGAAGAACAGTTATGATTATTTAACCAAACTTTAAACTTTGTAAAAAAAAACAAAAAACAAACAAACAATGAAATCAAACACTAATTGGCCCATCATTACCAGAATGCAAGAAAAATGTGCCAAAAGCACATCTGAATTAGTAATAGGATGCAAACTGCACTGTTAGAAAACTCTTCTGAATCTCTCCACCAGGCCTGACTGTGAACCGTCACATTAATAATCCTGTGCTCATATTCAAATGTTCTGTCGAAAGCTGGAAAAAGATTGAGTGCCTTTCCTACTATGAGGCTAAGATTGAAGACGTGTCCCAGTGACATTGTTAAAAGTTTATTGAAATATATGAATTCTGAAATATTATTGGCTGCTGAAAATCCCAACCTCTGCAAAATTTCAGGACAAAATTCTTCTCATCAAAATGACTGAATGGTAGAAAGTTGGATTCAGGAATGTGAATATAATAAGTCGATGTAGCTCAGGTGAGCATGTTCTTTTGATGGCGATAAGGCCAGGTGTGTCTCTGTGTGTGTGTGTGTGTGTGTGTGTGTGTGTGTGTGTGTGTGTGTGTGTGTGCACTCAATAGATCTCACCATCCTCACGGATAACAACAAGCGGTCTGATTTCATTAATCAGTTATGCACATGAAGGTACAAGATTTTCAAATTAGAATAATGTGATTCTAACAGAGAGTCAAGTCTCAGTCAAATGAAGACATATGGTGTCACATCTGCATGTGGAGCTTTGTGCACATCACATGCTTTCAACCTGTGAACCTGAAAGACACCAGGGTAACTTTATAGCACACTTATTGTGCCTTTGAACTCACAGAAATATTCATATATCCAAAAGGAGGACAGGTTAGGCTTGGTCATCTCCTGCCCATGTCCCTTTATAAAAACAGTTACAGTGTAGCGCTAAGACCAAAAAATAAAAAATAAAAATTAAAAAAGGGTTTCTCAAGTTAATTTCATAAATGAAATGTCATAAGTTGTCAAGTTTGTTTTGAATTTTATTCAAGATTCAAAATAATGAAACTCTAAAACAATGTTAATAAAAAAAGAAAATAACTGGTGCATGGAGGTTAATGAAGTAAATCTCAGTAATGTAAGTAATGTGAATCTATTCTGGCCTCATGATGCCATAAATATTCACCTCTGAAATTATTTGATGTACATAGCCATGTGTATTTATTTATAGTTTCATTTGTATATTGCTGCTAGACACAAAGAACAGTGTTTTTTATTCTATTTAACTTTAATGGGTTTTTTTTTTCCTGGCTACTTCTTTTAAATTGAAAAGTCTTTAACTAAAGTTTAGCTCAATTAAGTCTCAGTCTTGCAACTTTAGATCGCTAAATGATGTGAATTTTTTTTCCTTAGAGAATATGAAGTTGACATCATTCTTGGTGACAATGCCCAATATAATATAATAAATTATAATAAGTTTTATTACATGGAGGCTGGATACTTCAATGACTATGTAGTTCTAAGAAGAAATGAGCACCATTTGATCTTTGAAGACTTATTTTCAGTTCATTTGTTCTGCTCAGAAAAAAAAAAAAAAGACTAAAGCAGGGAAATACCAAACAATGCACACTTTGAATGGTTATATGAATTCATTCTCTGGAGACAGACAGCAGAAGTGCCTCTACAACCCAAAGTAAGCAGGTGGAAGTATCGTCGCCCGCAGTCTGTTGGGAGGTAGTGATATGGCGGCTCCATTGTGGGACTGGGAGAATGATTGAGTGCCGCGGGCCTACAGCAGTCGTTCCGTCTGTTCTGTTGCCACTCTATTCCATCATAGGCACATTTGCCCTTAAGGGAGTCTCCAGAGAAAACGGGTGCTGACCTCGTGCACCTGTGCCTCTCTTGATGCTGGAGGAGGCTCACTAAGGCAAGAGTTTACAGTATCTGTCCTCTTCTTGTTTGGTCTATTAATGTAGAGCATAATTAAGGACAGAAGATGGTTAGAGAGAGCTTGTTCTGCATTTAGAAGTGGCGTGGAGGCTTTCAAGAGTATGCAAATCCATGAAGAGTAAAAAGATACTGCACCTCTTAAAGCTTTCTTGTGACTGAGGATAAATCTAGTGGTTCATCACATCTCTTCTCAAGCATTCATTAAAGTGTGGGTGTTCTTGATGAGTAGCAAACTGGAAATTATCCAGTGTTGGAACATCACCATGGACTGTCAGTTCGTTATGGCCTGTCACTCAGTACAGACAGATAAATTACTTTGCTGTCGCTCTGGCTATCAAATTAAACAAATTGAAAGAGTAATCAATTGCAAACGGTGAAAAAGAAAAGCAAGTGCTTGTTTCATGACTGTGGTGTGAAAACATCAAATGATACATGCATTTTTATTTTTTTTTTTCATACAACTCCTTTACAGCTATCCTCATTTGCATGCATTGCTTTCCAACCATCCCAATTAGAGGGACAAAGAAAGGAGTAATTGCAGATTAAAAAGTAGAATGCTATATGTAATCGCATGGATCAAAACACAATTAAAACTTCATCTCAACCCGTTAAGGCTCGCCGATGGCCCCCCTCCCTGATCTTAATACTTTAAATCATATAAGGGAGTCGCTTGCAGACAGACAGATGAACACATCTCTTGCACCCAACAGTAAATTAATTGCACCAATTATTCACCACCAAGAGACGTTTAATGCAAACCTTTGGAGAAATGAAAGCTGGGCACTCAAATCCTCTCATTTGTAATTGGCTGTCTGCTTCAATAATTGATCGGAACAAATGTGAAATGGATGAGAGGGTCTAAGTGTTCACCATTACAAGGTTTCTGGTTCAGCAAGTTCTCGGGCAACTGCTTGAAAAGGAGCCCCCCCGTACAGATTTAACAGATTTTTATATCATGCAATCATGTTTTTTATGTAAGCACAGGTAGGAGTACTTGGTTAAATGATAGAGAATGGATTATCCAGATATGTGGTAGTAACGCTACATTACTGCACCTTCAAACTCTGCAATAACGCCTTTCTTTTGTGTATATAAAATGTAATTAAATCTCATTAATGTAATATAATGTTAACTATTTTATTGCTTATGCTAAGGGAAAAAAGAGAGTATATTACCAGGTCTAAAATCACTTAAACTTTTCCACAATCAATAGCACAAATGCTGGTACGCACTGTTTGATCTGAACAGACCACAAAGACCTCAAATGGGGCTCAAGAATCTCACTTGTTTGTATTAAATTCCAATTTTCTACCTCTGCTTGTGGATGTGTGTGCTTGTACACATATATTTCCATGTGTGTCAAGATGTCTTTACGACCATGGAAGATGAAGTCATGAAATGAAATCCAACAAGCCCTGTGGGGCCTTGAAGCAGAAAAATGAATCAATGACGCTGAGCAAAAAAAACGCTTAAGGGGGCATGTGGGATGTTGTCCTCCTTTCACTGTCTTGTTGAAGACAACAAAAGCGCATTCCAACAATGTGGAGAAAAAATGCGCTCACACGCTGTGCATGCATATCCTGCTACTCCAGCAAGTATTGTTAAAAAGAGTAGAATATAGGCAGAAATGAAGGAACCAGTTTAATTACTGTCAATGGAAAATATAAAAAAATCTTTGAATTTGCATGAATATTTGCTTGGAACCCATTTCCAAAAAGAAAAGTAAGGTTAATTGGTATGTTTTAATGGGTTTAACATGATTTATATTATTAGCATTATTTCAATAGCAAGAATTAAAGGGAAGTTGGTGAGAAAAACATACTGACTTTGTTGGGGATTCTCTCTTTAAGCTTCTCATGTCCTCCCATTTATTCTGTGACCATGTAGGGGATTTTGACCCCTAGGTTGTAATGCTGATTTTTATGCTCATGTATCATTAGAACACTCATGCGTTTTTGTCTCCATCTCATCTCTACTCTCACTGTAAAGGAGGAAGACAGGATGCAGATGGGAGAGAAAAGCAGGTGTTGAAATGACCCCCTTTCATGCTGAATAATTGCACCCCTCACCCCCAACTCCACTTGCTTAGCAAATCCTCCCCATAAGCCTTTGCTGCTGGTTGCTGTGGCGGGTCCCATCCACCTGCCAAGGGCTAAACACCAGTCCATCCATCACAGCACCACTTGACAAATACATTCCATAATAGAAGTTTATTTTTTATGGGAGGCTGAATCAGAGGCCTTCCCATGCATACAAAAAAGTGTCAAAGTTATTTATGGGACCTGCTGAGAAGCACAATATGTCATATCAAAGTCCTATTTTCCCTTTCCTACCAGCACAACGCCTGTCAATATCACTGCAGCTATCAATAATATGGAACACCGGCAGAGATAAAGCCCTGTGGAGCTACGGGTCAGATGGAAGAACGTCCTCCCCTGCTGCTTCAGGAACACACACACACACACACACACACCACCACCACCACACATACAGACAAAGGCAGACAAGAGATAAACATTTCCAAGAGGAGCTCAATGGCAGATTTCTCTAAAGAGTACAGATACACATTTGTACAGCATTTACTTACACCTGCAGCTGAGGAAATGCCCACACCGCAGGCGCATGATGGCTCTAAAATGGAAAAACCACCAAAGCTGGCTCTAAAGGTAAAACACATTTTGGGTAATACATGGCAATATTTACACATACATTTCTCTATTCAGTCTCTCTTGAAGGAGGACTGGTGTTATATGAAGCACAGGCCTTCATAGAAGTTTAGAAGTAAATTCATTGTTCAGCCTATCCTAAAGGTACATGATCTAAAATTACAAAAGATTATGGCGTTTTTATTCTCTGAACAGCAAGATTAATAGTGACTGAATGGTGAGATCACTGCAGCTGTGATACACCAAGGCCTCACTCAATAATTCTGTTTAAATATGTATTCAATAAATGTTGATCCAAGCCTGTTGGCTTAGATCGATCAAAGTCAAAGTGTGATGTTTATTTCAGTGGGACGTTTACACCGATAGGTGTAGTTACATGTGTCTTGTTAAACATAAATGCTGGTCATCACCATCTTGCTATAAAAAATGTAGAACATAAAAAGATAACAATAATACATGACTGCATATCTGGTGTACACGACAACGTGAGTCCAGTTTCACCCAGCAGTAAAATTAATTTACTATAATGGTCATAGGCTTTAATTAATCACATCTGGATCACCCTGTGCAAAGCATGATTTAAAAAGGTGTACTAACAACTGAGATGCAACGCTTGCAGGGATGTTGTAGGCTCAGTTCAAAAGTTACACAAATAATGGCAAGCTGTGCTCCGAGAGCCATGTTTGCCAAGAACACAATGGAATTCAATGCATTGACAACCCCATCTGTCTCAAGGTGTCCAAGTAAATTCATTCACTAATGCACGCTCCAGTTGCATTCCCAAATCCAAGTTGAGCAACATATTAATTGAAATCGAACACAGAGCACCAGTTCACCTTGGACGCTTTATGTTAACAGCAAGGTCCAATAATGTCAGTATGTTAATGATTGTACCAGATCGCTAATGAACAGCTTTGCTGAGCTTGGTGCAAGACTGAACAAGCATGAAGAGGCAAAGTAGGCAGCAGCAGTGTTTTTGTTTTTTTTGTTGTTTTTTATGCGTTTATGGCAAGACTTGCAGGGGATTAAGACATATACATCTGCAATATAAGGACAACAAAAACATTACTATCGCTAAACACTGCATGGGACATCAGACTGTGTTTTAATAAGATGAAGCGTTGTTAAATCAGTCAAGCTGGTAATTGTATAGATGATTATTATTATGTTAGCATTACTGTACTGTAAAACCATTTTTTACTTATTTATTTTTAATGTAGACAACTACTAGTGCTATAATTGATCACATAGCTTTCGAGCCACATTTGTCAGATTGGTAGAGTTCAAAAAAAGAAAATGGGATGCAAATGATGTTTCCATTTTCCATCTATAAGTAGAACTTAAAACATGAAACAACATTAAATAGATCAGATGTTTTTTATAATCTCAAAATGTCACATCAACAGCACAAAAAAGTCAGATGTACATCAGATGTGTATCATGAAGCTGATTTTTTTCCTGATTAGGTTGTAAACACACTGAATGAAAGCAAGACCAGGATGTGAAAATTTCATTGGATTCTCTTGCAGCCTTCTGGCAATCAACTGTAAATGATTTTACTCACAACCTGGCTGGATTTTTTTCTCTCTGCTCTTGTAGAAAGTTGTGCCTCCAACTGCCAGGAATTGCTGCTTTTCCACACAGTGCCTGAAGCCTGTCAATCATCTTGACAGGCGTGCTTTCAAAGTAAGAAAATATAACAAATAGGGTCTCCAGGTACAATCTGACAAACCGATCAAAAACACAGAAATTAACGTCTCCAGCTTGAGAACTGCCAGTCATGCTGAGTGGCAAGCTTTGCAGGTAACTTCCTGCTAAGCAAAAGGATGACTTACCTTTTTTAGTGCAATTAGTTTTCTCTTTTGAATTTTCCAAATCAGATTTTTGAACATGTCATATATTGAACATGCTGTAGCTATATTTCAACTCAAGCATGCAGAATTTACTAAAGTTTTCAGCAGATTTATCTGAAGTTAACAAGTCTTATTCTGTTGCCCTAAAAGTGATCATCGAATCTCCATAATAAGCTGAAAGAAATTAAACAAATTTGATTTCATTTGCAAAATAAAAAGGTAAAACTCAAACCTCTTCCTGTAAAGGTCATCTCATA
>JBAMYA010000003.1:2905636-2941345 GCA_037176975.1 Arrhamphus sclerolepis
TTATCATTGATGTTATGTATTTGGGCAATGTCATGCAAATAAATAAATATACAAATATAAATAAATAAATGAATAAATGCATTTATAGTAATAATAATTGTGCAGCAGACAAAACTAGAAATTTCATCACACTTGTTCAATTGTATTACAGGAAAACACACACACACATATATATATATATATATATATATATATATATATACAAACATACACATATGCACACATACACACACACACATTTAAAGCAAATATATTATAATCTGGGGATGCACCCATACTAATATTAACACCGGATATTGGGCCTGATATGATCGAAACAGCTGGATCAGTAATGGCATAATGGGCAGATCCATGAGACCAATCTAATTAGCTGGTTTTCTGTATTAATTTGCCATAAGATGCCATCTGATCTTCTTCTATGTCACAACAACAGATGGACAAAATTCCTGATACTGTATTCTAATAATAAATAACTCAGTACATTTATGTGTTTTCAATAATGCCTTTGTTTCCAAAGTTAAGGAAGTAACGTTAAAATCAAGCCTGTTGATTCAGCGTCTTCCACACATAAAGACTAGAGGACTGATATCGTGTACTGGCTGATGT
Source organism: Arrhamphus sclerolepis (assembly GCA_037176975.1). Classification (NCBI taxonomy): domain Eukaryota; kingdom Metazoa; phylum Chordata; class Actinopteri; order Beloniformes; family Hemiramphidae; genus Arrhamphus; species Arrhamphus sclerolepis. Next base: position 2,906,243 of record JBAMYA010000003.1, read on the forward strand.
GTATCAGAATCTGAACCTCAGTAATATTATCCCTGTGTCAAAAAAAAATACATTTTACAACACTGACCAAGATTTTATGAATGATAGCTTCCTGGGACTTTTTTTTGGCCAGCTGCTATGTTCTTTTTATAGAATAAAAAGCCCTGTATAAATGTTTGCATGAATGGCTGAAAGAGAAACAGCTTGTAAAGAGTTCTGTAAAACCTTGATCACTTGTCACTCCATGTGGAGGCTTAACACTATGCTACTTGGCCTTTGGTTATGTATGCTTTAGGTTTGTCAATCATTCTAAACACTGGCCAAAGGGACAAAAATTGTCCAAGGTTCATATAATTGTAGTACTAAAAATGAAACAATAACTTTCTCCCAAAACAAAAACGAAGTGGATGACACTCATAGAACTAGGAAATAGCACTGAAAATCAAACTGGTTTTATGTTTTTCTGGTGTACACAGTCATTAAAGTATCCAGGCACCTGTCTAAAAATGTGTGTACAACTGCATCTCATTTGCCATCTGAGCAGCGGTGATCTTCATCAGTGGGTGATGGGTATAAAGATGGGCAAGATATTAGCTTGCAAGCCACAGTCACCCAGTTTATATCTTAGAAGAACAGTGAGCATATCCTGAATTGTTAAAACAAGTTAGGAGACTAACGTAATATGTTCTTGTTGTTGACGTGAGCAGGATCCTGTAAAAAGTCTATAAAACTGGTGTTCATGTGAATACGCAATCCTTAAAAAAAAATAAATAGAAGGGCCAAATTGCAAGTGTTTCAAATTTATGCTTGGCCTCACAGGTACTGGAGCATCTAGAATCACACACTGAGCTAAGCTGATGGGAAGACCCCGCATGACTTCATGAAAACTTGAGTGGTTTGTAACATTGCGTTACACGAGAGCCTTCAGTGTCATATATGTAGCAACAGGTAGAATATCAGGACTGCAAAATAAAAATGGGAATATACTAAACAGAAAAGAGTGGCAGAGTTGGAACAGATCTGATCCAGTACTGGTACTGGGTTATCAGAAGGTGTATGGAGACTCCAAAACAGCTGCTCACTGCTGGATTCCACAAATAGCTGAATTTGCATGAGAAGAACATTTGAAATGGAAGGACTGTTGAACGGGAACTAAAATGTGACAATGAAAGTCGTTGTTGTCGGTGTTGGGGTGGGGGGGGAGACTTGTACCATGACAGAAAAAGTGCAGCTGTCAAACCACAGGAATCTCTGTGTGCATGTGTGTGGGGGGCTGGGGGCTTGGGGTTTCATAGTGGCCACAAACTTTTCCAATTTCACTGTCAATTTCCTGGGTAATTACTGGCGCCTTTGATGGACTTTTTATGACACTGGCTCCTCTCCTGTGAGACGCAGTACGTGCTGTGCTGCAAGCAGAAAACGGTGCAGTTTCCCACTTTTTGACACCAATTCCCACCTCCCATAAGTGGCCCTTGTCATCGTTGGTGACCCCTGTGGCGCTCTTTCAACGGAATGAGTCTGGCCAGCGATGCCAGCTGTACTTTATCTGCACCACTAGGCTCAAGATGGGTCGACAAGGTTGACCTCTTTGTGTGTGTGCTGTGTGTGTTTGAATGCAAGGACAAAGTTTGAGAACATACACAACGGCGTAAAGTGTCCAAAACTGTCAAGTTGCTCAGTTAAAAAGTCCACTTATGATATTTGTAATGTATAAATAACAGATAAAAAGAAGCACTTAAACAACTATTTCCCCTTAATCTTTCTGAATCAGCAGGCTTGACAAATCAGCCGACAAGATAAGGGCAAGCGTTCAGGGCTTATTGGCCAACACTTTCTGAATGTCTTTGAGTCTAAAGAGATCAGAACACCAAGCACATCTCCCGCGAGATCGACGGGCCGACAAACAGATGAGCCCACAGGCGGAGGGTCACAGATCATTAAAAGCCATCTATCAGCGGCTTTCAAGGCCTCTAATTCCCCCCAAATCGAATATTTCCATGTAAATATGTCAAAACAGGAATGAAATTAGCATGGTAGTTTATTGACTGTGATAAAATCTGAAAAGCACCACTGCACATAATTACATACTTGTCAGAGCCATAAAAATTAGCTTTATTATCAATGGAATGGTTTTGTACAACTTCATTTAGGTCCGATATCTTCCAGATGGGGCTGCTCTCTGCACTTGAACAGTTTTTATAAAGCCCCCACTCCTCCTTTCTCTCTCTCTCACTCACACACCATCATCTTTTTCATCCCTTTATTCACATGCTGAGCTGATACAAGAGGGGAAAAAAAGGCTTGAAAAAGAGGACCTGATGTCTGAGGCAGAGTTGAAGGCCACATGAGCTGCGTTTGATGGCAGAAGTTTTTCATCTCATCGATGACTGGCCACCCATTATGAGCTAATCACATGGAAAAAAAAATTTGAAAAAAAAGAAGAATCTGTGGGTGAAATGGTGGGTACTTCATTCCATTTTAGACGTTGATGGCCTTCAACAAGAGATTTCATCAAATTCTCACATTTGCACTGAGCTTTTAACATCAGTTAATCTTACCATCTTAAGCATCTCGTTTCTTCTGTCTTTTGCTTCTTAGGCGTCTTTCTAAACAAAGGCTGCCTCACAGAAGCTTCTGTAGCTTGTCATTCAGCTGCCCTAACAGTTTTACCCCCATCTTTTATTTAGCTTTTCATTATTGTTTGTTGCTATTGTTCCATCTTTTCTTCCCTCCATTATCATATCAATTATCATCTCTGTCACACATCCTGATTTCCACTCATATCACATTTACGTCAAGTCGATAATGCATCCTTGTTACTAAATTATTTAGTCAACAACTTGAACTAGAAGGGGGTGATTCATATTTAAAACAGACACCTATCTTTAATGGCACTTTCTGTTTAATCCTTTAACAGACCTGACTTCCTGTGATTTTGTTTTCTCTCGCTCCTGTTTTGCACATTTCTCTCTCTACACAGCAGTGACAAAAAAAAACAAATTCATTCTGTTCAAAGTCAGTGGTACAAAACCTATTTTCACCTAAAAGCACTAAAAGGTATGTAGGGATGGACAAACATTAAAATCAGATCACTTAGCCTAAGTTTAAACTCAGGCTAATGGCTTAGTTCTTTGTTAGCGATTATTAGCTAACAACAGCTAACTGTTATTAGCAGTTGGCTACAGAACGTGCACTAACAGATTTAACTCCACGTGACTGATAAACTGCTTTTCCACCAGTTCCCAATGAAGCTACTGACTACAGTTAATGATTTTTTTGACAGATAATTCAGAAGCATAAATTAGAATTGCCTTCAGCAAATGCTAACTGTGCCGTGACCTGATAATTGCAGCTCTTTCTTTGCAAATAGTAACCTTACCATGAAAAGATGGTAAGATGACTGTATATTAGTTTTTGGACTGTGGGAGGAAATCCCTGATTCAGCTGGGCTAATATTTGCATCCATAGAGTAATTTGATCATAGTACAAAAAAAGTATTGGCCCCTTTTATGAAATCAAACAAATCTATTATAGTCAATAATCAAGTGTCTAGTTGCATGTTTTGTTTCCAGAAAAAAAAAAAGTTACAAAAAAGGATGTCCATGAAGTTAATAAAAGGTATTTTACTAATGATACAACAATCTCTCATGGTATTTCTCAATTAAGTTGGCATGTAGCTCTTTTGGGATCTTAGCCCACTGAGATCTGGGCTCTGCAGGGTCAATTCCAGGACCTGATTTAAAGGTCAAAAAATTGAAAGACCCAGCAGCAACCTACAACTAGACTGGCACTAGACCTCTTTGCATTATTCCTCAGAATACAAACAATCAATCTCTTTTTTTTTTTTTTTTCATGACTACATTATGAAAGAATTTTACTTTTCAATGATGCGATGGTCAACACTTGGAAATGGCGATGAAGCCTTCCTCGCTCAGATTAGTATCCACCATCTTCTGTCTGAGTTCCAGAATAATTTCTTTACTTTTAGCAGATCTCTCTCACAATGAAGTGTTTAAGAAACATAAATCCTGCTCATGGAGACCTTTAAGTAAGGGTCAAATGCTGATTAATTACTCAGGTGATGTTTGAAAGCTAATCAATTCATCAGGTGTGGTTTCAAGACAAAAGTCACTTATGAGCTAATAATTTTTTGCATCTTATTTAAGGAAATCTGAAATATTAATTGTGCAGAAACCAAAACATTGAGGAAGGTTTTACAACATAAAGTTTTTCTAAATAAGAAGTAGTAGTGTGGTGACGTCACGACCAGCTACAGAGAGACAGGACGCCTCAGTGACCTAAGGTATCCCTCATGGTACCAGTACATACCATTAGCACGGGCCATTTTAACCACTTTGCAAAAAATATGGAATGAACAGAAAAGCAGAATTAACTTGTTTTTAACTCAGTTATTTGTATGTCATTTATTAATTTAAAATGTTGACAATACTACGAGAGGGATGATTATTTATTCTCTGCATAATCAATGACTGAGAAGCACATGAGACTGATGAATGATTAGCATTCCCTTTGGACAATGAACTGTATTAAATCTATATTTTCAAACAGAAAAAAAATAAAATGTTTAAACATGAACCAGGAATCAGCCTCATTGATATACAGTGTGTTCCCAATAACAGGCACACAAATAATATTACAATAAGGTGGTATGAGGCACATCTCCCCAGCTTCTAGAATTAACAGTGCAAAGAAACCTGTTAATAAACCATCCTCTTTTCTGTAGAAAAAAACAAAACCATCTGTCGCTAATTAATACTGTGATTCTGTAAGACTCAAGTAATCAAAAATGAAATACATAGAGGAAATAATCAGGGAAGGTAGAACTGAAGAATTTTTTTTCTCTCAACTTTAATAGTAATAAACGAGAGGCAAGCAGGGACTCACAATTATTTGTCACATGACAGAAGGATTTACTCCTAGTGTAAAATGATTTGACTAATATTCTTGTTTGAGAAGGTTCCTACACTTGTCTTTTCTAATGCTGAAAGAGAGCTGGGCTGTGTTTCACTCTATTTCAGATGACCATTTCCCCAGATCTTTCTTCTCCCACTTGTCTAATTACTATAGAAGTATTTTTTCAAACACCCTTTCCATCTTTCCTGAAGGAGACCACATGCAACTATAATTGCCTCCCTCATTAGTTATGTTTTCACAAGATGGGATAAGGGGCAATTAATTTTATCACTTAATTTTGTCACTAATATTTCCAGTGCCTCCGTACTGATGTGCCCACCATGGTCAGGCCCATTTCTCAGGAAAATTAATTGACAAAGCAGTGGAATTTATCAACATATCACCAGATTACGCGACAAATTGATGCAATGAGGGAATCAATTGCGTTTCTGTCATCGAGGAACGGCAGCACAAGGCAGAGCTGGACAGACCAGACCACTGAGAGAGTGAAATCTGCGGCAGGTGCTGTGATTTATGTTTATATTTAGACGTATGGCATAAATCAGAATGAGTAACAAGTACAGCATTGCCTTCCGTTGAAATTCACACAATCTGTTCCGCAAAGCGCATGCAACGCCCCAAACTTCACTTACACAAACACAAAAGAAGCAAAGATATGAGCAAAGGGTGGGGGGTGTGGTGCTTATGATGTGCTTGCCAACACTGAAACTTTTATATTTTTACCATGTTCATCTAGTTAATCTGAGATTCATTTTGATATCGGATCCATTCATTCTGAGTTAATGTGAATGTGGATGCGTGCACACCTTCCAAAATAAAAGTCCCTCTGTACAAGAGGGCCTCTCAAAATCTTCCAATTTCTGATAAGTTCTAGATATTCATGAGTTGCAAATTTGTCCGTGAATTCCAATATTTGTTTGGTGGTGACCTGTTACTTCTTAAAGAGAGACTGTTTCTTTATTCACCCTCTATTTCAGATGACCTTTTCCCTAGGATTTTTTTAAACTGAAAATTCATCTGCATATTAGGATTTCCTATCCAATTAAAGCATCTGTGCAGCCAATTGACTTTTTTTTTTTTTTTTTTTTTAAGTGTTGATCTCTACACAAGTGTTTTTTTTTTTTACAGCATTAAGTGACTTACAAGATGTCTGGGGCTAGGGTAAAATTCTAGGGCAGGGTGTCATTCCATAAGATGGTATGCAATGGCTGGTCTAAGTAGTAACAAGATTTGTCTCTCTCAGCTGGTAAGTAATGTTTACAAAGGTCAGGGGTCATTAGGGCTCCCTGAAGTGCAGCTAAATGAGTTGAATTTATTGATTCTTCCTTAGCTGAACACTTTGAGCAGGATCATGTCCACTGTGTGATCCTGTCAGCACATGCATGGAAAACAGCTTCAGGTTGTGACCTGCAATCTGAGAAACGGTATCCTACTGTAACACATGACCCCGGCTTTCTGCACTGCATCAGCTAAGCATGGACAAAACTGTTTGCGTGACAGTCTACGAAAAGCGTTCAACCGACCCCATGCCATGCCTCAACCAGAGGAGAGGACAAATTTAGGATAAAACGGCAACAGCAGCATCACCTACTGTTCCATCCTCTCAAGAGGGCACACATTTTATCCTCAGCATAGGAAAGAGCATGACAAAGGAGGGAAAAAAAGAAAAAAAAACCGTCTCGAGAAGCAAGTAGGAGAATTGCTTGGGCGCCGGGACTGTCATGTCTGTATAAACAGGCATTGATTTTTCTGTCCAGACCTGGCACCTCTACCATTTATTCTCAGCTTTGTGGCTGGGGGCCCAGCGGGACTGGAGAAATTCTGTTACAGTTCAGTTTGGTCCTTGAGGCCTGTGAGTGAGAATAGATTTCACCTGTAAACGAGGAGAGGGACTGGAGCCACTTAACAAGGGCAGGCTGTGTCACCAGAGGGCAAGGTGGGTGAAGTCAGAATGGATGGATAATGACACACACTGTGGAATGAGAGGAAAAATCTAAGAAAGGAGGGAAAAATGAGACGGAAAGGATGTTGTAGTGGAAAGAGAAAGAGGGACAGTAGACTGATAACATCCAGGTCAAAAATGAATAAGCATTTGAGATCTTTACCATGGCCTTTTATGATCTTTTAAGGCATTAGGGTGTTGCGTTTGTTGCCTGACAACAACTGAGCTGAGGTGTCACACAAAGCATTAGCAAGTAACGCCAGCAGTGATGCAGAGATGCTGCTCCACAGTAATCTGTTCAGGTTTACACTAAGGGTGCAACAATACACAGATCTGTATTGAACCGTTCGATACAGTGCTCTCAGTTTGGTACGCACATGTATCGAACGATACAGAATTTTTTATTTATTTCATCAACTTGTCTTCTAATGATGCGCTCTGCGTTGAAAGCTCAGTGTATCTGCCTTCGACTACTCCGCCTAGGCTGCATTGTCGAGCGCAGATCCACCGAACGCTTCCCACATTCAAGCTAGTGAGACTGAGCTGTTTCTACACCGGAGCTGTTGCCAACAACAGGAAGAAGTGCATTTTTCAAATTACTGTAACTCTTCAACTGTTTACACTATCGACGTAATTCCAACGGATTCAGAAAGCTGGAAGCACAGCTTTGCACTGATATTGAAGCAATATCACATTCAACGCCGTGCAAGTGCATTTTATTAGTTAACAGTAATAAGCTTCAAGAGATTATAATTTGTTTGTTTAATTTATTTAGCTCTGCTAGCACAAATAGTTCCGCAACTGGAAGGGAGACAATTGTTGCCAGGCAACACAAACATTTCCTACACAAACTTGCAGCTCTGTCTGCATATTACTGCTACTTTGTATCATTTACATTTATCTGAACGTTTCCATTTATTGTTCAACCACTGAAATAAGAGTCTGTTGACGCTTTGGTGGCATGATGTGTGTTTCTGATGAGTTAACAGCTCGTTGCTGTCTGATCTAAGACAGTTAACTGATGTAACGTTAATTAACGTTTATTAGAACGCCTGAACAATTAGAACCCTTATGTTTTCCACAGAATATGGGTAATTTCTCCATCAGACACACTTATTTTATTTATTATCATTTGCTGTTTCAGCAACATTTGATTTAAAAAAAAACAAAAAACTGTACTTTTGAGTTTAAACAAATGTTCAAAAAGGCATGGAAATTTCTCTTTTTTGTATCAAAAAAAATATCTAACTGTGACATTAAAGTATCGAACCAAACCGTGAATTTTAGTTTGCATAATGTGGTGTTAACAAGCACAACAATCCTTCCTTCGAATACGCTACATTCACATTAATACATTTGCATTTTGAAGCATAAAACTTTTGCTAAAGGACACACTTGCTAATGATGCAGATGGGAATCTTTTTTGACATGGACCTGAAACCCTATCATGTATGCAGCTTCATTGTGGAACATCATTTTGCTTCAATATTGCTTCTCCCATCTGCTTGGGGGCTGAATGCAGAGCCAGAGGCAAAAAATAAAACCATATACAAGAAGAGGAAGTTATTCTTTTATTTATTTTGCTGTCACAGCGGAGAAAACAAATCTCAGACCACTTGCACCATTTGAGATGTTACATTATAGACAGATAAATCAATGTTGTCTGGACAGAAGTTTGACGACAACAAACTCCAACAGTATTTACGTACGTATTCAACATTTGAGGCCTTTTTACGCGCTGGTTGCGTCACCCTGCTGTCCCAGTTAAAACTACACAACACCACACACAGCGACCTGAAACTGCAGCAGAGTTCAGTGGCTGGTCATTTTTCTGATCTGGCTGACCTCAGGAAGCACCTTCAGTGTTCAAATGAACGTTGCATCTCGTACGTGTCGTGTACGCTACTATTGTAGGACCATTCCAGAAGTGTTTGTTTATTTTATTTTATTTAACCAGGTAGGTCCCATTGAGGTCATAGATCTCTTATGAGGCAGATGGTCAAGAGGGCAGCAGCAGAGGTCAGAAGACAAAAATCCAGAAAAACCTAAAATATATTTTTTTAGTCCACGCAAGAATAACCTTATTACTTACTAATCATATCTTTCTGCTGCAGAAAAAAAAAAAAAAGGTTGGTCACCAGCAAAAGTAACAACTACTGTGACAAAACATCACTTAAGATTCAGTATCAGTAACAAATAACTATATCAATGTTAGTCTACTGGTTGTGATACTTGACATATTTGTTGACATAAATGTAGTCAGAATTATAGATTCATCTCTTCTCCAAGTGGCTATTTTGATTAAATTTCTCTGACCATCTTGTAAAATGGATAATGTTAGGGTATCCGAGTACTGTACACACATGTTCTGCCTTCTTGAGTATTTATGACATTCTTTTGGTTTAGTAATGTAGTGCACAGTGTTTTCTGGGAGGGCATCTGTCATATGTTATTCCAATACTCCTGGCCTTTGACTCATATTAGTAAGTTGCAATGCAGTATATTTTCATTAAGGATTTAAGCTTGATAAAGTGCTATTGACAAGAGAAAATCGACTTTGTTGCATCTTTCTCCTTTCACCGTTGTCCGATTGATTAACTTGTTTTGATGTTGGACAGCACGGTACACAGCTCTGTCTCTCCTCTGCAGTTTCAATGCAGGCTAAACAATATAGGCTCACATGTGCAAAAGGTAAAAAGAGCTAAATGTTTCAAGATACTGAAATAGATCAACATATACTTTTTCAATCCTTTTATGTCTTGTGTTTTCAGGGAAGCTGTTTTTAAATTTCTTTCAAAAGGGTTACAGAAATAAGAATCTAATGTATGCATTACCTATTGTAATTCACCTGGCATCATTTGAATCTGTACTATAGAGCAAATGAAGTTCAAAGCGTGAAAAAAAAAAGTTGTTTGACTTTTTGTAAACTGAGAAATGTAAAACTGGAAAGAACCACTTTCGCTTTTATGCAACAAATGTTCGATACAGTTCACAGAAACCGGCAGCTTCGGCGTCAGGGAAACCAGTAATTGAGCGGAATTAAAGACAAACCGAGTTTCAGCTCTTGTGCAGTCAAGCACGCACTCTGCAGAAAGTCAGCTGCTCTGTGAAGTTTCACCAGAGTGACAGTAATGATAGTGTGTGAAGGTTAACTCCTAGAGAAACCGAAGCTCTCCTGCTGAATGGGAAGGAGAGGGACAGATTTGAAAAGTACTTATTAGTCAAACTGGGTAACAACGGTGCCGCCTGCACAGTATAATCAAATCACTGTATATACCTTGTTGCAATATAGCTTCCAAGAAGTAACCAACTCCACAACCTTGACAGGAGGGTTACCTTTTACTGATACTTTGCCTTTCTATTGTCTTATTAAAGATAGCTCCATAAGCAGAAATATATCAAATATTATATACATACATATACTTATATATATTGTCCATGCACACACCAAGAAGGAAGGATGAACCAGAGAAGATGGAGGATTTTTGGGATGGTGCCAGGGATTCAAAAGGCTATTATGAACATTTATTCTTCTTGTTTTTCCCTTTTCTGCCCTCGAGTTAACCATCCAATTGTTTGTGGAATACATGCACTACATAGAGTGCATGCAATTTTAATGACCCCCCCCAGTACACACAAATTTCCTGATTCACTTCTTGTCAGTTTGCAGTTTTTATTTAGTGCTTAAAACTCCTGCTTTTCTTCTCTGTGATCAATACGTGGTGTCTTAGAGTGAGGCAACGGGTTTTAATATGATTTTACGAGTTCAGATAGCTCCCTTTGATCTGCTGCTGCGATTCGTCTGATCTCCGATATCCGACAGGCTCCGGCATTCATATGCATCGAGGAATGTGGTGAATGGAAAAGAAATATGTGAGGGGGAAAAAAAACAAAACGACACTGTCCCTTTTCGAGGAAGTGTTTGTTAAGTACTTTTAATATAAAAACCTCAAGGTGGATTCTTGTTTGTTGGTGGTGGTGTTTTGTTTTAACTGGCACGGTTGCCCATGAGCACTGCATATCAAACAAATTAACACTTGCAGCTTTGTCCTTAATTGCACATATGAGAAAAGCTGTGGCTCAGAGAATGCTGTAGTAAATAAGATTTCATTTGGATTTCTTTGCTGTTGGTGTTTTACCAAAAATGCAAAAATGCTAAATAGCACCATCACGAGTAACTCACGCTTCACATGGAAACTTTATAAACCAAAGTCCTACGAATAAGTAGCTACAAACCACTTTAGCTTACGTGACAAACAGCAATGTTCATCTTTGAATCATGAGAACAGAACAAACAAATCCTGGCATAAAGTTTTAGGAACTTTAGCCCGTAACAATTACATATTGCATCATATAAGTAGTGATCCAGTTCTATGGAAGCAGAGGACTTTAGCTCTCATCCTTTATCGTCCATTGACAGTAGACATTCGACTGGACAAACTTATGACAAGGTGGCAGTGACTGGACAGAAATACAGACAGCAGGCTCGACCCGTCCATATGGTGGTCAACCAAGCTGTGGGGTCTGGGGGCATGATCCCCTGGGAAAAAAATAAAAAAGTAACCCTTTGATTGTTGATTTCAGAGGAAATTTGTGAAAATTTTATAAATTAAGACTCAAAATATAAGATTGTGGTAGAGGCTCATAAGAATTTGATCTTCTTCCTACTCCTTTTTCTTTTTCTGGCATGTGTTTTTGTTATCTGTTTATGTTTTATGGAGAAAAAACAAAAATAAAAAGATAAATGAAATGAAATATACTACATATTGAATATAGTATTATCATAATAATAATGATTATTATTATTACTGCTATCATCATCATTATAACATGCAACCTGCCATGAAAAAGCTGAAGAGATTGCTATATTCAACACTTATTCTAGTAATTTTGAGCAAATCAGAAGTTTGATCTGAGAAACAAGAAGCTGAATAATGTAAAAGTGACATCAGTGAACCCACTTCAACATGAGGGCAGCAGAATGTTCAAATCTTTCAGACCTTAAACTTATCTATGAATTATCTGTTCTTTGTTCTCTCTATGCCCCTCTGCATTGACTGCCTGCAATTCCTCACGTATCTCTTCTGCTGAAATTCATTTAAAAATGAGCTTTAAAGTTTGTGATGCATAAGTGACAGTATATTTTATCTCAAAATGTCACCACAAAACATTGTATGTGAACAGGTGACACAAAACACACTTTCAACTGGTTAATGTTTTATTTATTCAAAGGCAGATGTGTGAAAAAAAAAAAAAAAAGTTGAAAGTAAAATTGTAAAGTTGTAAAATTTTAACCCAGTCGACAAAACTCCAGTTTTCTTAAATCTTGTCACACCCTGTAAATTAAAAAAAAAAAAAAAAAAAAAATGTCAAAGAGCCTAAAATAGAAAATTCTTTAGACAAAGCTCCGTAACTCCTGTGCAGTGAAGCCTGTGAATTTCCTGTCGGGATGAATAAAGTATCTATCTGGTAACATTATTGCTATTTTTACTGCTAACACATTTTCTATTCTAAATCAAAACAGCTTCCGTTAATGTTGTTTTGGTTCCTAACGCAGGTTTACACTAATTGCCATCTATTAATAAAGCTAGGATTGCTTTGACTCCAGAATGTTCTTTTAACCTAATCTGTTTTACACTTTTGTGTTTCTTTGTTTTAATGGAGAAAAGTGCTCTGTTGCATCAAATATCATGGCAGCTTGATTACAGGAGATGTAAGCCATCGTGCAAATCATAGTTTTTGTGTTCAGCAAACGCAGAACGAAAAAAAAGAAAAAAAACAAAACACTGATCTTCAGTTCCTCTTAAAAACAGATTGCTTTGATCCTATTTTAAATTCATATTTCTGAATGTATTTTTCTTCTCTTTTTTTCAATTATCTTTTTCTATCAGAGAGCATTTTTGGTGGCAGCACCCAGACTTTGGAGCAGTTTGCCTTTTAATGTTAAAAAGTTCTAACACACTCCAGCATTTTAAAGTTCTCTTGAAAACCTTTTTTTTTCTTTCCATTGGCTTCTAGTCCTAGTTGAGCAAACTGTCAGGGTTTTAATCATACACTGTTTTATTTGTTTTATTAATGTTATTGATATTTTAGTCTTTTATTGCATTAGGTTTACTGGTTTTGGTTTAATATTTATTGATTAAATTGTTCCTTTTTGCGTGCGCAATTGGACAGCCCTTTGGTCAATTCATCGTTTTAAAAGCACTACATAAATAAACTTGGCTGTCATGTCAAACTCGGACTGAAACCATCATCGCAAAACTGCATCGCTTTCCTGAAAACCTCAGTACTGTTCCCAACATGTATGTATGGATTGTTACAAATAGGACCTTTCAAAAGGGCATTTGAAGATTGTTGATTATTTATGAAATGCCATCTATGACTGAAAATGACAGAGTTCCAGCATCTGCATGGTGCACCATTCCCGTGTCCATGCTTGAGTTTAGATGCTGGACCCTCAGAGAAAGCATAATTGCCGGCTGTGTCTTAGAGCGCTAGAAGTAATGAGCAAGTGATAGCATCACTGTCTGCTCTGCTAGATGGGATGAAAGAAAGACCACAATAAAGAGAGGATGGGCTGGAGCAGGAAATATCCCTGGGCGATACAATGCACAGACTAATTGTGTTCCCAAACTTGAGTGCGGTAAATAATTAAATTTTAATTTTTGCTCATCATTGCTTTTTCCTTGTTCATGTTCACATGAAGATTCATACAGTTTTACTGCACTCACACACTTACACACTCACACACACACACACACACACAAAAAAAAAATCAAAGTAGGGGCTGATAAGAGGGCAGGAAGCAAATGGTTGAGGGGAGAAAAAAAAATCAATCATCATGCGTTTTAAATGTCTGAAAGGTTTTGAAATAAAGTTTTAACAACCAAACCAAATTTGCCAAACCTTAAAAATCACACACATGAACAAATGAAACCACTCAAACCAGTCTGCTTCAGGGTGTGCAGGGCCACAAAAAGAGTTCTGGGTTAGAAATAAATTCAGCAAACTTTACATTTTTATATTCATGAGTTTTTACAGAGGGGCATGTTCATATTTCATTCCGATTCGGATTCACTAAACATTTTGTGCATGAAGTCAAAAATGCTTCCAGCTTTTAAAACAGTAGAAACGAGATTGGGGGATATGTTAAGTTTACATGCTATTCCCTATGGATCACATTTATTCAATATATTGCTGTGATGGGGCATTGCAGAAAAAAATAAATAAATAAAGAAGCAGCCTTTCTTGGTCAAAAGTATATTTTAGCTGGTGAACACTTTTATGCAATCATTTTGTTCATTCTTCAGGTAATACTAGTCCAGTGCAAATCAGGCATAAAACAAAATTCCAGTTAAGGTGTTTACATGAGTTGCTTTAAGTATATTAATTATATATTCCAGGTCCTTCCATCCATCATTTTCCACTTATTCAGGTTTAGGTGTCGGGCACAGCAGTCTAAGCAGAGAGGCCTTAGCCTTGCAGTCCCCTGTCTCCTCCTCCAGCTCTTCCAGAAAGACACCAAAGTATTCCCTGGCCATTTAAGAAATACAATCTCTCCAGTGTGTCTAGAGGCCTTTTTCCTGTTGAACGAGCCTGAAACATCCAAATCAGATGTCCGAACCACCAAAATTGGTTTCTTTAAATGTAGAGGAGCAACGACTCTACTCGGCCTCCCTCTAGGATGACTGAACTTGTCACCTTATATCCAAAATCAAGCCAGAGTCTTACTCTGAGTTTATATGTTTATGAGCAGTTTGATTGATCAGATATTAATCACATCTTGTCAGAATAATTCTACTACAGTTATGTAGCGCTTCTTATTGTTAACATTATCCGTATTGTTTTGCATTTGCAATTACTGTTTATGATTATGACCTTATTTAGATTACATTTGCTGTTTACATGGTAGTTTCTTCATACAGGAAGGAACAGATCAACCACAACTGCATGATGAGTGATGATCTTCTCTACATTGCTTGGAAAAACTGGAGGTTTTATGATGCAGAAAGACAGAAGGCAGGAAAACCCCGGATGAGTAGTTCTGCCCCCTTACCCATTATATCTCCCAGTACTTGTGTTGCAGCCATCAGGCTGGACCTGTTCATTGACAAACTGACCAATGGGAACATAGCCTGGAATTTGAGCGATTCAGCTTGTCAAAATTCTTACTTTTTTGTCTTTATCCTCGTGCTATCTAAGAACATTCCAAATCAGTGGTGTTCACATCTTCTCCTTTTCCTTTTTTTTAAAAAACTGAATGTTAAAGTGCAGTCACAAGTCAAAATGCAATTTGCTGACACCCCTTGGATACGGTACTCAAGCTTCCTGTATTAGAATAATTCCTTAATCTGATCAATTATGGACTGCTATTGTTCGTGTAACACAGACAATGGCCGTCTTTTGAGTTGCTAAATGGTTGACCATGTTGGATAACTCCATGCAAACTATACATGTCAGATCTTTGATACAGGCAGGCAGTTAGTTCAGTGTTTTAGAGTTTCCCCACTGAGAGCAGATGCCTACTGAGGGTAAAACGGTCATTGAAAGCAGTAAGAGTCAACTGTAAAGTTGTAGCGATGTAGGATTACTGAACAATCCACTAAAGGTTGCTGCAAAGTTCTACAAACTGAAGAGAACTGCAAAATAGAAGCAGGTTACCATGTTCAATCCCCTTCACACCATTTTTTATCATTCCTTATTTTATGGAAATACAGATTTTTAACATTCACTTGTATCATTCTATTCATCCATCCATCCATTCTCTTCCACTTTCCTGAGTTGGGGTCACAGTGGCAGCATCTTGTGCAAGGAGGTCCAGGCCTCCCCATCCCAGGCCACCTCCTCCAGCTCCTCTGTGGAAATACCACAGTGTTCCTAACAAGCTGAGGGACATCATCTATCCAGCGTGTCCTGGGTCTATCCTGGGACTTACCCCCAAGTGGACATGCCCAAAACAACTTTTCAGTGAAGGAGGCATCCTACTATTTCACGAGTCTCCCTCCCAAATGAATGAGCTTCTCACTCCATCTTTAGTCCAGCCACCATACACAAGGAACTCATTTAAGCAGCTTCTATCTGTGATCTCATTCTTTCAGTCATTACCCACAATTCATGACCACAGGTGAGGGTTGGAACGTAATTGCCTGGTAAACAGAAAGCTTTGCCCTTTGGCTCTGCTCTCTCCTCAGTGCAACAAATTGGTACAGAGTCTGCATTTCTGCAAACGCTGCACCGATCCTCATGTCAATCTCCCACTCCGTTCTTCCCTCACCTGCGAACAAGACCACAAGACGCTTTAACTCCTTGACTTGGGGCAGGACCTCATCCCAAACTGGAAAAAGCCGTTATACCCTTTTTGGACTGAGAACCACAGTTTTAGATTTAGGGGTGACGAGTCTCATCAGTCCCACTTCACATTCAGCTGCAAACAGTTACATTCTGCTCTTTGGCTAAATCTTATGAACAGAATCGATTATGAAGAGCGGCCCTGACGGTGTCCCACTACACTGGAAACAAACCCAAGTAACTACCGGCAATGTGGACAAAACTCCTACCTTCTCCAAGTCCGCAAAGCACACCTGGACCATTTGGGTCTATGTTAACGCTAAAACACTCGTGAGGGTATGGGGATGGTCCGGTGTTCCTGCTGAACAAACCATTTAGTCATGAAGAAGGGCCTTACAGCACCTTCACGACACATCTGAAGGTTCTAAACCTAAGTGTCTGTTCCTGACACCTCACTTTACAGACACCTCAATTAGATATTGAAATGGAGCGTTAAGCTTGGGTTCACAGTTTTTATTGGCAATTTTAAATATTCAAAGAAATGTGCCAGTAATTCAGTTATAGTGAACAGGAGGATATTAGTTCAATCTGATACATTTAGATTCAATTTACTAAACACAATATCTGTGGAAAAAAGGGGGAAAAACATGTTTATAATGATGATTAAAACATAAAAAGTTTGCTACTATGGCCCTATAATGTGTTAAGATGCACAAAAATGTATAAAATTGGTCTGTAATGCATTCATTGCTTTAGATACTATTAGTCTTTCTGTTCCTGACTGCTGTCATAATACCCTGTATCAACATTAGCTTTATACCAGTAACAGACTGGGTAAATGGGAAGAAAGCACAATACGAAAGAAAAAAAAAATAGAAGAAGAGTCATTTATCAAGATCCACTAGCAAACAAAATCAAATAAATCAACACTTTGCCCAAATATAAAAATATTTGTGTTGTGGACAGATAATTAATGACCACAGCTGCTCTAATTAAAAGCCATCTGAGTTTCATTAATCTTGGTTGCTGAATCCCATCGTTTCTCAAAGTGGACAGCCACGCCTTTCCTATGTAAAGCCCGGTGTCCTTGGACTCATTTTTCAGGTGATTTGGAAGACTCTACTTGGTTTACCAGCATCATAAAAAAATACGAAAAAAAAAAGAAAAATTACTTATGCATGTCAAAATGAACATAAAAAAGTTATTATTCTTTCCTCTGTAGGATAAATCACGGGTGAAAACGGAGCCATTTAGGACCTGAAGATTCACGTACAGCATTTTTTTTTTTAACCATTCTGGTAAAAGAGGCACCAGAATACTAATTAAGTCATCTGGAGACATCTGCCTGTTAATGCATGGAGTTGAAAAAAGAAACAAGTTGGAACATAGACATGTATGCACATAACCTATAATGCTTTAGTGTGTGCACATACACACACAAACATGGACTAAAATGGAACTTAACCTTTTTTCATGCTTTTTAAATTAGTAAAAAAAATAAATAAATAAAAAAAACTCACTCTTTTCTGCAAACAGCAATCTCGTCATACACAGCATGCATACTTTATACACATAAGTAGTTACAAAAAATAGATTTTTTTTTAAAACTTCACATAAAGTGTAGACCTCAAGTAACGAGTCAATAGATATATTAGCTGAAGTGCAGTTAAAGGAAGTTCCCTAGAAGTCGAGCTTAATCCATGAATGAGAACCCTATACTTATATTTAAATATATTAGTTTGCTTTAGTTGATATTAACCCCTCATCCTCTACACAATATGTGGCTATGCATTAAAATGCCATAGAAAGATCCTCCAGATACCAAGTCCACGGTGTGTGTGTGTGTGTGTGTGTGTGCACATAGAAAAACGCTTCTTCTGCTGTAACAAACACCAGCAGCAGCAGTTCTGTTGTTGTTGATGATAATGTGAACTGTTGCCTTTTCCTTGGAGACGGCTGCTCGCGTGGCAGCAGAATATCATACCAAAGAAAGGAAGTCATGTTACGTGAGTGAGACTGTGATGGTTCGGTTTTGCAATGTCTGATGTGTAGAACAGAGTGTCATGATGCACTAAGTTTGCAAAAAGACGCTGGTGAAAGGATGGTACTGAAACACTGGCATCCACGTTAAATAGAATTTTTATCAACAATTGTTTTACGCTTTGAATACAGTAATGCTGAATAGATGCACTGATTTTCTTATCGCTTGTTACGATTACTTATATATGCTGTATAAATCTGTTTTTTTTTTTTAAAGTTTTTAGATACTTTGATGTATTTCCTCGGGTTTATGTATAAAAATGAAGAAGTACTAAAATTAAGAATCATGTATGAAACACCATTTTTAAAAATAATCCACTTTTTAGCTCTATGTTTAATGAAAAAACCAGGAGGGAAGGGGGTAGGCTGCAAGAAGATAAAACTTCTATTCTGTCTTTAAAACATTTTTATTTTACCTCCCGTTTTTGTTCCTTTTTTTTTTTTAGGTAATAATTTTACACATTTGATGAACGCTGCCTCTCAACTCCAGCCTCCTCTGACAGCCCTTAAGAGGATGATGCCAGTATAACAAAATAGATGGATGGATGGAAGTGTGTGTTATGAAAAAAAGATCATCTTTTGCACACAAACTTATTTAAAAACTTTTAAAATAATAAATAAATATAAAAAAGACCAGTACAAACAGGAACGAACAAAGCAAAGCATCTCTGACTGGCGTTTGATTAAAGACATTAAAAATTTCAAAGATACGTTATGCACTTAAGCTGCAACACACAAAAAAATAAATAAATAAATAAAATTTCCTATATGTTTTCTGTTTTGCAAATGGGAATTTAAATTTCTTAGGGCTCTGCAGTTATTGGCTGAAGGTATCAAGATATTAAAAACTAGGTATTAAATCATTCTCTTTTTTAATGTAATAAGTAATAAAACAATAACTAAGAAGCAAAATATGAAAATTTGTTAATTTGTGGAATATGTGAATGATAATCCAGTATTTTACTGATCAGGTTTAAGATTAAGTGCTCTATGATGTGGGAAAACAAAGTTTTGTCCTGGAGTCATTTCCTCCCATCTACTGTGGGTTCTAAGAATGAGGTCGTTTGAATCATAGACTCACTTTACCTTTTTTCACGAGCTGTTCTTAAAAACGATCCACCATTACTGTCGTTATTGCCTTTTCAACCCCCTTTTTCCTGCATTCTTAATTATTCATTTGTTCATATCCTATGTGCGGAACATATAATTGTTGACGGTAATCACAGGGGCAATGGCCATTAAGCCCTAATGCGGCTAATGTTTGCCTAATCAAAGTTTTATGGACGGCAATAACTTTGAAATAACATTTTTTAATTATCCTTTAATTTGAGACATGATATTGGTGCAATCTCTCATTGCTTGCAAGACCAAAACAATAACAATCCCCGAGGGCACCGTTATTGTTTTACACATTAAAGGTAAGAAGGGAGGGTAAAGCATAGGACCTTTTTGTTTCCTCCTCTCTCTTTTTTTTTTTTTTTATATGAACACAGTTTAACACTTGCAAGAAAATTTGTCTGCAGTTCAATAAACATAAGAAAACATTCGCTAATGAAAAAAGAAACGAGACTGATTCATCAAACTGATATATTTCTTAGGTTTAATGCCATTCTTTAACTCGGTTTAATCTTTATATGTTGATTTTCATAACACTGTGATATTTGGCGTTACAATGTTCAGCATGACAAACATTTCAGTGCTTCCCTGGTTCGTGTTTTATTGCTTGGTTGACCCAAACTCTTCAACTTCACAGGTAAAGAATTAACTAGAAATTCAATGACCAAGAATGCCAAACCGAGTTAAGCAAATACATCTCAGAAAATGAAAGGCTGAAAAAAAAAAAAAGGCCCTAAAATCACAAATCACATGATGAATGACATGATGAATATCTCTGAAATTTTATATCGCTTTAGTGCTTACTCCAAGCCTGAATTACATTCTCTCTCCGATTTTTTTTTTTTTGGGTGAAGAATACAGTATTTATGCCTTCCACAGTCCCAACCACCCAAGCACAGACATTTGAGTGAGTTTATTAGTTCAAAAGGATTATTATTCTAATGTGAAAATGGAACTAATGGTGTGCCATATGCTTTTTGCACAATTATCTGAGAAAACAAGTCTCAAGACAAGTCATGTGTTATTATTTGGTCATTTCTCAGAGACCCTTCAAAATTGCCCAATTATGTTCTATTAAGGCAAGGCCAACCTTGTCAATCAATGAAGCAGCATTTGCCCCTGCCTTCAAAGACGGTCCGCTCCACATTTAATGGCTCTCAGAAGTTTGCACTGCAGCAAGGAGGGAATCTTGCTCCGACTTATAAAGTTTGTTTTTCTCGAGAGTCAAAAGATATCTCTGTGAGTTGTCAGGATGATTTTCTTTTCTCTTTTTGTCCTTTGTTGTTGTTTCTTTTTGAACAGAGGAAAAAGAGTTAGACCAATCAAATTTAATGACATGTTACCAGTCGGCAGTAATGTCCACACGAAAATGGAAACTTGGGGAAACAAAAGGAAGTTTTTGCGGAACATAATATATCTCATGATAAGAGAAGAAAACGGGGACAAAAGTCTACAAAACGGAACGCGTTACCACAAAAAGCAAAGCAGCGACAGCAGAGCCCTACATTAGCTCTGGTAAATTAGAGGACTTACAATGTTTGCCTCTCGTGACAATGTGTTACATCTTAATAGCTTTGTCATGATTCGAGTGCCTTGCAATTTCCCTGCTTTTGAGTCTAGGAGCGTATGCAAAGGTGTGTGTGTGTGTGTGTGAGAGAGAGAGAAAGAGGGAGAGAAAGTTATTTTTCCAGCTTTGCAAGGAGGAGAATTGAATGAAAGAGTTGGTACAACACACGTACTCACATTTGTTTTTACCACAGTAGGCCTTGTCCCGTAATACAGCTGATAAAGTGCAGTCTTACACAGCTATAATGTTATTTATCTATTCAAAAACTGTCTAGCTACAGCGATGTAAAAAAAAAAAGAAAAGTAAGTACAGCCTTCTTTCAGTTCTCTGCTTTTACGCAACAGGAGAAGAAAATAGACATCATTTGGTCCTGATGTGGAGGAATTTGAGACCACTCTTATTTATAACACTGCTTCATTTTTAGATTTGCAGCATTCGTCTGATCTGCTGGTTCATCTGAGACCAGTGCAGCTGCATGACACTTTGTTGGACAGATATCTCACCTTAACTGCAAGGTGCCCACGTCCTGCGGCTGCAAAAATATATATGTATATAAACACACTTTTATAGAGCTTTTATATATTTTTATAGCAATTAAGGTGCTCTCAGTTGCTAATGATTAGTTAATTAAGTGAAGCTGATTAGTAGCACCTGGCTGCCACACAACCTCTTTTTTTTCAGCCTTTAAGTAACAAAGTCCAAGTCTCCTTGGTTTTTCACACATTGCTTCTGTAATTTAAATTTGCTTTTGTGGAATAAATAATGACAACATAATAAGCTATGTCCTGATACTTAAAAGTGTTCAAGTTTAAGAAATTCTAACACAGGAGAGTCTAAGAGTGTTTTAAATTCCCTGCGTTCATCCATCTCAGCGTTATACAGCCTATCCCCATCTATGACTGGCTAAATGAGGGGGCAACCTACAGTTTACATTACATACAGCAAGAAACCATGTCAAATGAGGCCCCTTCTATTTTTGGACTGTTGCCTTCTAGCACTTTTTTTTTCCCTTAATCTCTCATAACTTCTGAAGGAAAGTCTGTTGAGCCCAAAAGTCAATTCAATTCATGCTGTTCCTATTTTGCTAAAACTTGTGCTACAGTAGGTAAGCTCCACACACATGCGGTGCCACTGGGAATTTTTGCCAACCCGGTTGTCAGATTTGAGAAGAACATCTGTTGTTTTACCGGCCTGGCCAAACTCATTCTGTCGCAGAGAATTAGGGAAACGAAAAACAGCCTTACCCAGGAATCTGACACCATCGCTTTATTGGCACAATACCATAACAGTATTTCCATGGAAGTGTAAACAGTGGCACACTCTGAAATTTGATGCAAACAGTGTACAAACATTTTTTTTTTTTTCCCTCAATTGTTAACACACTTTTCTCACAAAAAAAAAGAAAAGAAATGAATTGTGAGGAGAATTGGATACAGTAACAAAACCTCTGATGTGGCCTGATGCAGCAATCAATCTCCTCTCCCTGAATCTCTTTCTCCCTTTGTTTTCATATCTCACTGTCCCTCCCTCTTTGTCCTACATCTCCCTTCTCCTGGACTCACTCTATCTTGCTTGAAAGCTAGCATATGTCTCCAATCATTTCCTTCCAGCCCCCACCCTCTCACCTTCCCCTTCCTCCTCGATTTCTTCTCTTCCCCTCTGAATCTTTCCCAGTTACTCCTTCATCTCTCCCAGTTTGACTTAAGCTATGACTGGCGCAGCCATCAATCACAAAAGCAGAGTCCTGTCAGCGATGGCTGAACCCAGAGGCGCCCCTTTTCCTTCGCTCCCTCCCTCTCCCTCTTTTATCTGTCTCGGTCTCCTTCCTTTAACAAATTTGTTCCAGTTAATAAGCCCTCCCAAATGACCCCCTCTTCCTAATTAAGCACAGGCAGCATGTAGGGAAATATGATACTTAATTAATGATGAGATAAACTCTCTCCCAAGGCCCTGTCAGAAAACCATGACACCATGTTTGTCGGTTTGAAATCAAATTACTACACTAAAAGACAGAAAGGACTAACTGATGGATGTTCTCACTCTACCCCTTCCAAAATTTAATCTGACAGAAAAACACCATGAATCTGGATTTTGAAACCATACTATTAAGTTGTAATTGACTTTTACTGACAGCTAAGTCATGCTATCTTGAGTTTATGCTAAGCTTATCACTACATATACAATATATCAGCTGAAGTTTAGATGATTAAAATGTGGAATGATACAATGCTGCAGCAAGGACAACACATCGTATAACTCAAGTCTCATAGCCAACACATGCTCTCCTGATGATTCAAATCATTTAAGTTACTTTTGTTGAACATTTTTTTAGCTGCGTCATTACAGAGTGGTTCAGACTTGTTTGAATGACAAAACTAGACAGAAAAAAAGAGCAATGGAAACAGAGTTGAGGGATGAAAGGCTGTGTGGTCTATTAGCCATTTTTTAAATAAAAGCCATCAGCCAGTGCCCGAGACGATCTAGCTGACTAACATTCAGGAACATCTGAGGGCGGCCCGTTGTTGTGATACTGCCCATTGGGTCTTACGAAGTGGAGAAAAATGTCTCAACTTCATAGGGAAAAGGACTTTGGATTAAACCCCAGGTGTGTCATTTGTTAGATCGTTCGGTAGATTCAAGTAAATGTACACTGCCTGACTTGTGTTGGTATCAAGGCTGTAGCTTATATGTAGGTGACACTGAAACCTGGTAATTGCCCCGGGGACAGATGATTATAGATAATAGTATTGGTAGCTCCAAGGTTCTCAGTTGTGTTTTTGGAAGCAGAGAGCGTCTCTGATGCCGTGTGTGGTGGAGCTCTGACATGCTGCAGCGCCGTGTTCAGACTCAGACGGATTCTGTTTTCCATGTAGTTACAAGGAGTTCATTTGTGTGCTGAAACACCAGCAGTGTGTCTTTTTACTTGCTCAATTTTTTATTAAAACTTTTTTTTTTTTTGCAGCCTTTGCCGTTTGTCTCACTCAGGGACGAGACTCAACAATAAACTTTTGAGTTGACAACTGCAGTTTTTACTTTAAGTGAAATACAGTTTTCAACAAATACAACGTTGTCAAGATCCATTTTGACTTTCTTGTCAACTGCAGCTAAACATATGAATTAATGCAAACATTTTCTGTATGAAGCAGAGCTGCTGGTTTTATTTGGCTAAATCAGGACAAACTTGTGAAATGTGCTGCAGACTAAAGCAGCATCCCCCTTCTGTCTGCAGACAGAGCTCACAGAAAGGAGACAATGGACAGCCACTGATCAGCAGTCTTTTTAACTGTTCTCCTGTCATCAGTATTATTGATTTTCGCCATTTTACATTTGTCTCCAGCTAAAATACTGAGTTTGTAGAGTGAATTTGTTGCTGCAGATATACTGTTGCAGCTCTAGGAACTATGTAGTATTTTGATTTGTCTTGTTAACACGCTGAAATAAGAGAAAGAAGTGAAATGAGGAGAAAGTAAAACTGAAAAAATTAATCCATTAAAAGCATCCATAAAGTTCTATTGGCTAATAAAAACATTTATTGTTTAATGGTTGCAATTTTTGTTCTTGATAAATTGTGCAAACTACATAAATGCTTAGTTTTTTTTAATCCAAAAAAAATTGTTCTTTATTAAGTTTGATTTTTCTTTGTAAATATTCATTTTTCATATTTTATTTTACAATGCAAAATGTGAATAAGTAATATATTTTCAACATATAAATGAATAGATAAAACCATAAGTTATTGGTATTTAGTGTCTATTCCTCATTCATTACTTTGTGCGAGGCTGCGCGTCACATCAGCAGCAAACTCAAAGTTTGGCAAATATAGTTTTAAAAATATTTCGATTCCCAAACACATTGAAAACAAAGTAAATAATGCTTCATGAGATAGTGAGAGAGCCTGGTGAGCATAATGCATTAGTCCATTTCTCATACATCTCTGCTGTGCTGTGGCTCTTTTCTGCCTAAGCAGCAGGGTTTTAGTTCATAGAAGAGAACTATGGAACCTTCAAGGTTTGAAGACTGTTTGTGTAGAAGAATGGACCAAAATGACACCTGAGCAGTGCATACGACTAGTTTATTCATGCAGGAGGCATCTTGAAGTTGTCACGACACACAAAGGCTTTTGTACGAAGTATTATATAAATTTCATTGTGTGTATTCAATATTTTTCGCTCTGTGTCATGATTTTTGGACGTCTATGGTCTTATTTCCTTGCATGCGTGGATTGTACGGGTTGTTACCAGCATCTGGTGAAAGGTTCATGTCAGCAGCATCTTTAGAAATAGATTTACTGGGAAAAATTGTGATGTGTTCAATACTTAATTTACTCGTTGCAGCAGATGTTCAAAACAGCAACAATTACCTTGGGATCCCACAAGCAAATGGTAACTGAAGAGGACACAACTGAGTTAGTGAAAATAAAGTAGACACTGACGAACCAGCTGAATGGGGAGAACAAAGTCCATACCATCAACACATATGGTCCTGCCAGTGATCAGACCCCTGTTATAATGCAGGTATAATAACCTGCCACAGGAGGAGATGGAAATGACTGACAAGACAGGAGAGCTCCTCACAACACATAGAAGGTCTCAGCCTGGGTCTTACACCCAGTAACTGCACACCAAAGCAGAAGGAACGAGGCTGAGCATCAAGCTACCATCCAGAATGAGAAAAAAAATACATCTGCAAGACTGATGAATGACTTTTACTGAGAAATTGGTTAGAAAAGGCTAGTGTGACATGAGGCAGTAAACATGGAAGTTCAAAAACATGACCTGAACTCAAGAGCAACAGAAGTCAAAAGTGTGCAAAGACACCCCTCAGAAAATCCAGCGCATAATAGCAAGAAGGCACAAAATACATGAGAAGCTGTCTGGAATAGTGTCAGGAACATCTGTACAGGGTATGTGTTGGAAGCTCAAAGGTCAAAGTGGGGGATATGTCCAATGGTGGGAGAGAATGAAAAAAGAAATACACTATGGAATTTTTTTTACATCCAGACTGATAACTTAGTAACGGTTAACCAAACTGACATTGTGGTGGTTAAACTCCAGAGGAAAGGAGCTGCAATAGCAGCAGCAATTCAAAAGACAAACATCACGAAGGAGGAACACAAGAAGAGGACCTGAGCTTAAAGGTGCAACCACCCATAACGGTGGGAAAGTAAGGAATGTATATATATATATATATATGAGTAGAAAAGTTCTCTCAATATATCTTGTAGCAGTGGAAACTACAGTCTCTCAGCATATACATGTTTGATATGCTTTGGGTAATACAATACCATCAAACTCCACACTCAGCTTCACAACAGCAAACAGCAATACGTTAAATATGCAAAAGAATCTCATCTTCAAAAATAGTTATAGCAAAGACTCCTTTCAGTCAGAAGAAACACTCTCTGTGCTCTCCAAAGAATGTTACAGAGCCTTACTGACAATAATTTATTCCCTCATATCTCATTAGCCTTTATATGATGTCTGTGTTTGCAACAAACTTCAATTTTTTTTTTTTTTTTAAATCATGTCCAACATCTCAGTCTTTCATTATGTTTTAACAAGCGTTACTTAATGGCTGACAAAGGAAATTATATTTAATAATGCATGGGCAACATTTTTCCAGAACATATGGTACACTATATTAATATTCAGTATCCACTGTCACAGCCTGTCTGATAGACCCTGCAAAAATAGGCCATTTTGATGTGAGCGCAGGTATAAGCCAAGTTATGAGTGATTTATTTGCAGTCACCATCTGATATTTAAAGACTCATTTGTATCCACAAAGACACAGCACATTTAGTCATGTGAGGGTGAGGAAAAGTAAGAAGAAAGTAGGGTACTAAAAATAGACTTGTATGTAATTGTGACTTCCTCTGTTGACATATAAAAATATGCATTTCATTTAGATGCGTTTGTGAGTGCAGAGAGGAGACAAAGTAAATAAGCAAAAAGAAAAAAAAATGTCAAAGCGCTTCACGTTATTAATTATGTCTTTTTTTTCTTTAAATAGCCTATATAATACAGTATGTTATTTTTTAAATTACATTACATTGTACTAGATAATAGGATGAATACAAATCTCATTTTCATATAATGCTAAAAAGATTTTTCTTTTTTAAACAGCTGATTGAGAGAGATTTAATGTTGATATATCAACCAACTTTATCTTTACGTATTGGCAAGGTAAATGTGCTACAAGTTATACTGAAAAGCCAGAATAAGCTCAGTTTTAGGACTTGAATCTTAGAGAGGAATTGTGAGCACTTTGGATAATTCAAAAATGATTTTGCAAAAATAAAGCTCAGGACATTCCTTTACACATTTTCAGAAATATAACTTTATAACATTTAGCCAATACAGGCAGCAGAGCAGAACATGACAAGATTTCACACGAAAGCTGCAACAGCAACTTTTGTAACGCACGAAATTCTTGGCGTGGCCTCGGTTCAGATCTGTCCGATGTTCTGCGGCTGTCGTGGCATAAACAGAGAGATGGGTTTGTCTGAACTTCAAGGCACAGGTGGACATTAAATTCTGCATTTTGTTGGAGGGGGCTTTGATGTTGGTGTCTCTGTGCTTCACTTAAGCAGCATTCTTCTTCAGACCACCCGTCACTTGCCCGTTCATAACTTATACAGTATCTAAGATAAACAGAAGGGAGAGAAAAAAGCAAACACACTATCCTCACACTATCAAATGGTAGCTAGGTTGCGATGTTGACAGGAAGGTATCAAGGTGTGAGTGAAGCTAGACGAGGTGGAGGACTTGTCTCCTGTTGCTGCAGAAGCAGACAAAAATGCTGCTCATCTCCTGGGCCAACTTTTTTGGATCAATGGACAATGGACTGTTTATGGAAACAAGATTTTCCATGGCAAAAGCCCTATTACTGTTTAGGACAGTCGGTTTCAAACTGGAAAAAACATTTTCTGTCAAACAACTTTCCAGAACCACATGAAGAAGGAAAGGAAATAAATTCAGCTAGCTTCCACAATTTGCTTTGCAATGTGTTCCTCAAATCACAATACAGGCTTCTATTACATAAACTCACTATATGTAGCATCACTAATTATTTCACACTTGTACCCTGATGAAGATGTCTGGGGCATAGTGGGGCTCAATGTCCTGCCCAAGACCAGTGGCGGTACTGGGGATGTATGTCTACTTCCTCTACCCACTGACTACCAAAGTATCTTTGATTGGCCAAAATCAGCCACTATTGACCAAATGACACATGCTTCTGGACACATGCAAGCTTTTTCTATTTTTTGTGTGTGTCTGCACATATGCTGTGGTTTAGTGTCAAGATTGACAAAAATCCTTTTTACTTTTATACACAATTTGATCTTGCAGCTATTTCCTCGTGCGTAGGTGAGAGCGGGTGAATGTGTCCTTCAGCCCTCATGCAAGCTTCTTCTTGTTTCTTTATTTTCAATGATAGAATTGTGTGTTGAATTCATGTGAGGGACCACATTAAAGCCCACCTTCATGAATGCTTGATGTTTGTGGCATAGCATTGAGCCAAACATTTAGGCCTGTATCCATATTATGACAGTTTCACAGAGAAACGCACACACATCCAAAAAATAAAGAAACAGAAAAATGTTACTTAGTCATATGGGAGGTTTGACTCAACTGTATTTGGCAGCAATGTCCTGTAAATCTAACAGGCTGATAAAATGCTTGTGTGGTGGTCTGGTGAAACCAGCATGTTGGAAAATGTTTCAGATCAAGACAATGGAAGAAATGCAACCCATTAAATTTACTTAATTTTTCATTTATCAAGTGATTTATTTATTTATGTTTGCTTATTGATCCCCATTAGAAACTGACAGCTTCTGCTGTCCCAGTCCTGTCCGTCCATCACTCACTCTCTCCATTGATGTATTACTCAAACATTGTGTGCACTTTTATGTATCAGAATTAAGAATAAGACAGAGTTCATAGTACATACAGTTCTGTCAAATGAGGTACCTCCAAATTAAATTAATTAACAAAGAACCCCATCTGACATACCTTTACAACCCCATACTGAGCATGGATATGCAGGTATTTGTGGGATAAGGACTGAAGTGAAAAGATGACTGACATACCAACCATGTAGAAAGAAACATAAGTCAAGTATTAGTGTGCTTGCCACGCAGAGTCTCATTATACATTACAGAAAAGCCTAGCCCTTTTTTGACTGAAAGACATAACAATAGTAGTTGGAAGAGCACTCGTGGTCCGTGAAACCAGTCAGCAAAATACATAATTTCTGCACCGTGTCACTTTGTTGACATCATAATTATTAGACAGACACTCAGCTATTTTTACCAAGATGGGCGCTGCAATTGTCTTGCCACTTGAGTTTCTCATTGGGGAAATCTGTCTTGACAATGACAACTACATTTTAGCTCTTGTTCTCCCTGATCTTCATATCAAATTTACACTGACTACCTTTGATTTGTGCAGAGTGAATGTTTGCATCCCTGTGGACTGTGTGAAAAATAAATAAACCAAAACTATCACATCCAAAAACAACTAAGAACAAATCTGACATATTTACCATAACAGCCTTTCTGAACTTTGGTCTAAATGAAACACATCCATAAAATAAGTGTTTGTTCTGCACCGTCCTTTGAAGTTGGATTTGTTTTTGCTCTTTAATGATTTCTTTCTTCTGATGATGATGGAAGCCGTGCTGACACCTTCTTTTGCTTCATCAAGTTCCGCTGCACAATTACATGAATTTACTTTCAATAAATTACCATCTTTGCATACATCAGTCAAATCATCCAGCTGAGGCATTCGCAAACAATATGCATTATTAATTTCATTGTCAGTGTTTATTTGGTTAACTTGTAACCAACTTGGACAGCCCATTGCCTTGATGATGCATTTAAAAGCATCAGGGTCGGCTTTTTAAAAAGAAATCAGGGGATAGCATGTTTCCACATACCACTTCGCTCCCTGCTGAGGCCACTGAGGGAAAAAGGCTGAACTGCAGTGAAAGACCAATCAAAAACTCTAAAGATGCGTTGGGAACTGCTGCAGTCAAAACAACAAAATCAGGGAGATCATCCACATCACAGCGAATCTCAGTGAGTGGTTGCACTGATTGACTACATTTCAATACTGTCAGCAGTGGTTAATTGTAGGAATGCACCGTATTCATAAAAAACAAAAACAAGAGTAAAAGACACTGATGTAGGGTTTATCTATCATTAAAATCTAAGAGGGCTTTCAGCTTCAACCATGTCAATTTTTGCTTGAAATGAGGAAAAGAAGAGCTAAAAGCTCTGCAAACTATTTATTGAACTTCTTCCAAATAATTAATATTTAATTCAGTAACACACCAGTAATGCTTAGATTAATCTCCTGCAAGCGTGTATCACTTAGGTCATAAATACCATTGGGTAATAGCAAGGTGAACATTCAATAAGAGAAATTGAAGCATTCAGACTTTTAAAATGCTATACTGCATCCACTAATGCCAAAATAAAAGTGAAGAGAAATGAGAGTGGAGAGGCACCATCTGAGACAGTCATGTTACACACATCCATTGAGCCCAGAGGGCACCTGGAGGGAGCTGCAATGGCAGTTCTCATCTGCCATCTTAACCCAGATGTCTCTTAAGTACAAAAACAGCTCCATCCCCAAGTCTTTCACAAACATACGCTGCACAGAAAAAAAACCCTAAAGGACAGGTGGTGGGCCACCTTCTAAGCATTCCATATGATCATACGTCAAAACAGTCCTTATCAAGTTGACAAAAGCTGGGGGACGAGGAGAAGTTATATTTACATGTGTACACACACCACCAAAGCTGCACTGGATGTGAACACGTTTGACATCCAATGTATCTGAAAAGTGTCATAGTTCCATACTGTCGAACACTCTGCTCCCTGAATGCAGGTTTACTTGCTGTTCTAAGAGTCTGTAGGTCTAGAAAAGGTGGCAGAGCCTTCAGCTATCAGGCTCTTCTATTATGGAATCAACTCCCAACCTCAGTCCAGGAGGCAGACTCCCTCTCTACATTTAAGGTTAGGTTGAAGACTTTCCTTTTGATTAAAGCCTTTAACTCTGTAGTCTCTTAAACCACCTCCTAGTTATGCTGCTATAGGTCTAGGCTGCTGGGGGGAGTCCTGTTGTGCACTGAGCATCCTCACCCTGTCTGTCTGATCTCAGTCTCAGATTGTCTTGAATCATTTAATAGAATCAACGTGCTCCATCTTCCGTAGTCTCACTCTCTTCTTTCTTCTCCTTTTTCAGCTGCTGTGGTGGTGAATGTTGGACTCCCCCTTGCCTCCCTTCCATCTTCTGACTTCTGACTCTGGTGTTAACCTGCACCTGTCGAGAGGATCCCAGTATAGGATGCCTGCTGGCGTGGCTGACCAGGAGTCCAACCTACAATTTATATACCACACAATTTATATATTTTTATACCAGATATTTGTATATTTTTGCACCACATTATATATTTTTGAACCTCTCCTCTGTCCTTCATCCTCACTGTCCTCTGTCCCTCCTCAGTTCTTCCTTTACCCAGCTGGGGATCAGCAGGAGGGTCCCCCACCTACAACTGATAGAGGTCCTGACCAAGGTTTCTTCCCAAGAGGGAGTTTTCTTCTTGCGCTGTTAGGCTTTTCCATGAGCTTGGTAGTCATGCTCTGGGTTTCCCAGAAGCGTGGAGAGACAACTTTGTTGCAAATAGATGCTATAGAACTAAAACTGAACTGAATGGAGTTGAAGTAGTGGTGTCCGCTAAAAGCCCCAAATGCAACAGATTACTGCAGTCTAAAAAAAAAAAAAAAAGGCCATTATCGAGTACTCTTTGTCTAATAGAGGCCACCAAAGATTTAATTTTCTGTCACTCTATTTATCAGTTAATCAACCAACAATTTCATACTAATCTATGATCTTCTCTAAAAAAATTAATAAAGATTCTGAAGGCAGAGTTCCTGTGACATATCTCATGGATGTTCTAGTAACTGAGCATTTGCACTGACAAAGATGTATAAAAGAGTTGGTATTCAGGGCTTCCTGCTTTATCTGTCACACTTAATGATGGCATCCACCTATTGTTTCCTGGTCAGAACTTGAGCAGCGTAACTCCCTTCGGTCCAAGTGCACACACTGTTTTCCTGTGATAGACAGATTCTGATTTTCTTAAAAAAAAGTCCTGACCTGCTGATTTAGATTTCCAAAGAAAGATCAACTACAGACACCAACATACTTAATCAACCAGTAAAAAACAAACAAAAGAAAACCAGTGGCAGTAACTGTAAGCTTCATAGCACTATGCAAGTTCACAAAGGCGATGCTCGTTTAAGAGATGTATTGCTGTTCCACATGTTCTGATTGTGTTTCAACCCCACTGCATGTAGAGTACCTACAGAGAACTCTCAGACCCTTGGTGCATAAATAAAAATCTATAAAAGTAAAACATTAAATAGTCCAAACTTTTTTTTATTTAAAAAAAAAATACAAATAGGGACATGCAAAAGGAAATTAAAATAAAGTGAAAAAAAAAGAGCAGCTTATTATACAAAAATAGTGAAGTGTGTAAACAGCTGTTCATGCACAAATGATGAAAGCACAGAAAGTTCTGTATCAAGTGTCTGGTGAGTTCAGTGTGTAGAGTTGGTGAGAGTGGGGGGGGCCAGAGCTGGGAGAGAAGTGAAGGTTCTGAAGTCATCCTTCAGTCCGCTGGTCCAGGCCCAGAAGGTCCACAGTGGCCTCCCCTGATGGCAATAGGCTGAAGAAGCTTTGAGCAGCCAGTGTATTTCAACACTGTGCATCAAATTTGTCTGTATTGGTCAATCAGATATTGAAATATAAATGAGCCCCCCCCCATCAATATTATCCTTTGCCCTATTTTGGGGCTTTGTCTTGAATTCAACCTATTCTTCTAGGGCAGTTTTCATTTTCATTTTAGTCCAACCTCCTTGCTGCCCCCTTTTTTCCTCATCTTCCACCTACCTAGTCAAAACGCTCATTTTGCATGTGCTTCCTTTCTTTGTGGCTCATTGCCCTGATGCTTTTTTTATGTTCAACAGCCATAAGCTCGTCATCTGATCTAGTCTGGCTTCATATGTTTCAAGAGGGGATGAATAGTTGTGGGAGGGAAGACCCACGAGGTGCCCAAACAGCCAAATATCTGCACAATATGTCACACAGCTGCCTGATGACCTTGACCATTCAACCTTGCAGGGCTCTAACTGTGCATTCTCATCCTGAGGGTAGTTTCAACATAGAAGCAATATGTCTTTTCATACTCTGAAAATACTCCTACTTTGTTATCAAAAGGGTCCAATGTAAAACCATATACAGTCAAGGAAAGGGGCCTAATGTTTTAGTCCTGTCTCAAAATGTAAGTCTGCTTATATTTTCAGCTAGATTATATTAAAAAAATATAACATCTAGCACCACCACTTGAAAACTTGCTGTTTCAATTAAAAACAGTGCTAAATGCAAACATTGAAAATCTTCCTTGTAGCAACAAACTCAGAATTATTATTAGTTTTGTCTTTGAGAAGCACTTACGTTTCATCAAGGTCACCGTTTTGCCGAGGCTTACTGTATATACCTGTGCTTATTTTGCTTAGAGGTTGACAGATTAATTGGACAATAAAGCCCAGCTACTTCTCAATAATTGGCCAAAGGCCAAAGGTTAACTTTTGGAAGTAACACTTCAACCTTCCCAGTAGAATGATAAGGTTTGGATCCCTACTTCTAAATGATGCTAAATCTATGAAAAAAGGGAAAAATCTTACGCTACAGCTAAAGGCTCGCTATCGATGCAGTACCAAAGTTGCCCAAGTTAAAAAAAAAAAAAAAAAAAAGGAGTATGGAAACTCACACTGGGCTGCAGGGATAAATTATTAAAAACTATAGTATTGACAAGTTAAATCAATTCTGATTGTGAAACTGAAGAATGTCTGACCACTGAAGATCATGTGTGGCGCAGATGTCAAGTTTTCACACACACACACGCACACACACACAGAATACTGAGGGTTCAAAAGTGGGATTACCTACAGTCAGCGTTGTACTCGAGTCACCGAACTTCGAGTCCAATCATTTCTTTTACACAAACTCTCTCTGATTATTAGTGCAACAAGCTGTCTGGATGTTGGGTGGGTGTCATGAAGTGTGGGGTTGTAAGGTGGACCCGAATGCAGGAGAGCAGGCGAGAGGCAGGAGTATCCAAAACAGTGACTTTTAATAAAGAACAAAAAACAAAAACACTGCCAGAGCAGGAAAGTACAAAAGAAACAAAACTCAAAAACAAAGCGAGGCAAAAACACCAAACTAACCATAAGCAGGAACACAGGGAACAAACAGTACAGACAAACACAGGGCAGACAAAGACAGGACATTATACACACACACACACACACACACACACACACACAGGGGTAATGAGACACAGGTGAAACACATCAGGGGAACGAGAATCAGGAAAACCTAAACAGAACTTCAAACTAAAAGCAGGACCAAACCAGAAAAAACCCTAAACCATGACAGTGGGGGATGTACACAAATACGTTTATTGAAACATCTGTCCAAAAAGGCCACTTGACATTGTGAACTTCACTTTATTCATGAAATGTGAGTTTTCTTTTCGTGGTCCCAAGAAAAGGGATCTCCATGTGTAGGAGATATGAGCAGGAGTGTGTAATAACTTATCTGCCAACTTAACGTCTGAACCACGTTTTTGGACCATCGAGGATGAGACTGAAGAGGAAGATCATTGAACAAGAGATTTTAGTGAAAATTTCTCAACAAGTCTCACCCTGCATCCCTTTTAATCCCCCGTCATGATCATCAGTTCCAGTTCAATCAAGGAACCCTCACCTGACCACGTTTCAGACAGGTGATCTCCAAGGAACCTTGTAGCAGGTGTTTCTTGGCAACTTCTGACAGACTTCACTGAAGAAGATTAGAGTTTGGACTAAAAATAGGAGAAACAAATCATTTCTGGGAGACAAGCTGAAATTACTCAACAGCAGAAGGGGGGAGAGAGAGAGAAAAAAAAAAATCATGATCGCAACTCATGCCCGTCAACAACCCAAGATGTCCTCAAGAGAGGCTCCAGCTTGACAACATTTCAATATCACTTTGAGTGCTTCTCTGCGAACACAGCTCTTTGGGAAATCTCATTTACAGCAACAACCTCACACACACACACACACACACACACACACACACACACACACACACACACACACACACACACACACACACACACA
>JBAMYA010000003.1:2941445-2970636 GCA_037176975.1 Arrhamphus sclerolepis
CACACACACACACACACACACACACACACACACACACACACACACACACACACACACACACACACACACACAAAAAAGACTGAACATTTGACGAACGTGAGAAAAAAAAGCTGAGCAGTTGATCTTTGAGACTTGAGAAAGACAATTCAAATAATAGAAAAGAGAAAAGAAAAGTAAACTAAAACAACACTCTTTGTTGATCACTGTCAATGCTTTTACTGGACCAGACGGTGTTGTCTAACTTTTGGCAGCTAACACCCATCAGTCTGAGATGTTATGTTCACAGGAAAGCAACCGCTCTTCTTGAGTTTAGCCCCGAGTTCGACTGCCTTTTAAATCTGTCATTCACACACCTCTCAGAAGCTGACAGGATGATTGAATAC
Source organism: Arrhamphus sclerolepis (assembly GCA_037176975.1). NCBI lineage: Eukaryota > Metazoa > Chordata > Actinopteri > Beloniformes > Hemiramphidae > Arrhamphus > Arrhamphus sclerolepis. The sequence continues at coordinate 2,941,829 of JBAMYA010000003.1, forward strand.
AAGCGCGTATTAATAGTGACAACTTCAGCCGCAGTTGAGCAGACTTGAGGAAATGGAGCTCTGTGGCAGAAAGGCAGAAAACGCAGACAGCTCTCAGGTGCTCTACATGCATTCAGACAACACATGAAATTTAACAAAGACAAAAACTGGGTTTATATCAATGCATCACAAAACAGTAGCTTGAAATTTCTCAAAGTGGTATTTGTAAATGACAAAGAAGCAGAAAATGTGAACAAGGGGCTCAATTTATTATGAAGAACGGCATATTAGTGAATATGCATATTAGAGCATGTCTTGCAATTTCCATATTTAGCTCCACACCTTTAGGTGGTTCTCTCGGTCTCCAGGGGCAACAGCCACTCTTCAGCATGATTTGTCCCAAGGGCTGTTGCACTTGCTGAATAAACATGAGCTTAATCCTCCTTCCGCTACACTTGTAAGGGGTCAAAGTTTGTATTTACAAGAACAGCAAATCCACTTATAACCAACACCTGTTTTGAGAGGAACCAGAAAACCATCTGAATTTTCTTTATTTTCTTTGGCAGGTATGATGTACATGTGTGCGGCAAAGGAAAACTAAATCTTATGGGTTTGTAGGGCTGCAATGATTAGCTGAAGTAATATTTGTCACTTTTAGCATTGAATGCATCTAAATTTCAGGTCCCAGAGGAAAATGTTCTCTTTTTTTTATTGCAATACACTAAATGAACTAGTAAGGGTGAATACAGTTTGCATGTATCTCACGAAAGAAAAATGTATTAACGGTGATGAGGGGATTGGCAACAAGGGAAACAGAGGAGGGAGGATTAGACCAGCAGTGTTAGATGATGGATGTAGAATAATGGTGATCATTTGTTGCATCCCTAACAATTATTTTCCCCATCAGATCTTTAGATTGTTCCCACGCATTTTAAGTAATATTTCCTCTTCTTTTCAATACAATAAGTAAATATTGCAAATTTATCTCCTCTCAGCTTTGCTAGACACACCACTTGAACCATCTACTGTTTTGATCTGTTCTTCTGAACATAATACAGGAGAAAAATCTCAAAGAACAATTTCTCTCATGGGGTGTGTAAAAGCTAAATTTTTTTTAATCTACTGCACCCAATCAAAACTGAGAAATGTAAAATGACCAGAGTTTAGGGAGGCTTAAAGTAATATGTGATCCAAAGGTACCCGTGTTATTCCTACCATTCACTTCCTCCTGCCATGCCAATGAACTGACAGAAGAAAAATAAATAAATAAGTGAAAACAGAAACAGAAAGGGGATGCAAGTGCAAGCTGCATTGTATGCATTCGGCTGTCATCCCTGCCACTCTATTCTTTCGGTTGTGTCCTGCAGAGGGGGACATTATTCCTTGCAGAAGTCCATTAGAGGATCAGTCAGAGCTGAGATGTCAGCAGCTTTGACAGGGGGATTTTGATATTTAAGTTTAACTATTACAAAGTGCGCAGTATATGAGATAGTAAACTGTGTTGAAGCACAACTATGCCATCTTACATGAGCAAAACAGCTTCCGCCTAACCCAAAAGTAAATAAAATGAGACAAAATACAGAACTGAAACTGAAAAATCAATATCTTAAAGCTGAGCTGAATGGACTTGAGGTCTGTAAATTTACAAGCTACTGTCCATGAGAGTGGCTTGGAAGAAAAGCAATTCACTAAATGTCACTTTTTTTTTTTTCCTTTTTAGCTTCAGTTGTCCATGAAAATCGGATACAAGTTCACTACCTAGGCTCTTCAAACAACTGAGCATAAATCTGGTTCTCTGACTATGACCATAGCTCTCCAATAGCACTGCAGCCAACCCACGTTTGCTTTTCATCCAAATAGTTTATCAGACAATCTTCTGTTTCTGGTCATGTCTCATTCACAGGATTCTTTCATGACAAGGCAATTCTAGTACTCTGAGTCCATGAAAAATAAATACAATAAAACTGCCTAAGATCCCTTCAAATATTAAATCAACCAAAGAGCAGAGTGCTTCAGACAACTGGTGTTGAAGAAGGTCTGTGCTCTGTCACTGAGCAGACAAAGCAACAGTGACACAACCAGTAATCACTGGTGAAATTCTATTTTTTCAATTTTCTTCAGCTAAAAATCAAATGAATGCCGTTTGCCAGTGTTTAAAAATGAAAATGGATTTTCACTTATTTTGCATAGTGATGTTATGGCACCGCTGCTGCTTCTGTAGTTCTGTAACACCGGGAGTGTGTGGGCCGCTCATTGTGAGCTGAACAGGACAGCGACACCTTTAAAAACACGCAGGTAACACCAGCGACGTCACTGATGATCAGCATCATCGGGAAGACCTGGTGGAAAGACACTGCAGATGTGGCGCGGTTTGTTAAGAGAAAACACATTGGTTAAATCTGAATATTTGCTGTTGTGTTAAAAAGGAAAACTAAGATTTTATTTTTGGGCCATATCGCCCTAGTTGACAGGTCACAAAACACTTAGTGGTAGTCTTTGGTGGCTTAGTTCAAATATAAAATCCAAAACCTCATTTAAGAGTTCTTGTCAGTATGAGGCAAAGTTTTGCGTGTGTCTGAGTGAGTGTGTGTGAGAGAGAGAGAAACATACAGGACAAGCAAAGTAAGCAACTCCCTTTAATTGTCACTTTTATTGCAAAACTACGTCCCCTCCTCATCTCACCAATTAGAGCATAAAAAAGAATTTGTCTTCAGACCTTCTCTCAGTATGTGCTCCATCTCCCTACTAAATCATTCAAAAGCACTGTGCTTCTCATTAGCCTGCTTAAGAAAGCTTCCGCAAAAATCACTCAAATCAGCAAATGGGAACAGAAATTAAAGCCCTTCCTGCAAACTCTTGGGAGTTTAACACTTAAAAAGCATCGGAGTCCTGAGGACAGAATGAGCTTAACTTGACACTAAAATGACATAAAAGCTGAATGGTTGCGTTTTAAGGCAGTTTATGCTTAACTCTCTTCAAATCAGGCTTGTATGGGCTTCATCAAAGTTCAGACACACTTGTAAGGCTCAAAAGGCATTCTAATTAGGGATAGAAAAATTACAACATATCCTGGTGGCATACAAATCAAATATCATGAAACCCCAAGTTTACCAGTTTGCGTATCACTATGTCTCTCCTCAACTTGTGTCACTTTTTAAACTTGTTCTACTGATGTTTTCCAACCATTAATGTATGTGGTAGCAACCGTTATAGCGTATCTGGTTGTATTACTCAACATTAACGGAGCAAAAACATATTTTCCTTGCCTAGTTAATACTCTTAGAACAAGATAATCAAAAAGCAGAAACTCCCAGAAACTGAGCTGGTGTATCAGAATCTCTCATAATCCAAAATTATCTTGTTCTTGTATGGCTTTCATAAGCAATTCTGTTTCTTATTGTTTAAACGACTGGTACAAAGAGATATCCTTCTAGATGTGGACTACTTATCTATAAAAGGACATGTTCTTGTAACCATATCGTCGTCGGTGGGAATACATGTTTGTAGGAAACATCAGTGGAATCAAGTCAATTGAGAGGGTGAACCAGGTTCTTATCAGGAGAATTACTATGTTCTAGTATTATTAAAACTTCTGGACATCTGATCATTCATGTGACAAGAAAAAAAAATGCCAAAGGAATAGAATGACATTTAACTTCTCTATTTCAGCAATTTTATAAAAAGCAAAAAAAAAAGCTAAACCAGTCCTCTAAAGAATTTTTTTCTTCCCCATTTCGCCCTCTGTTCCCACCCATCTCCCATCATGTCTAGTGTTTAAATGCAAGCCAACATCTGACGCTGTTTGGGTTTGGCTTGTTTATGGAGGGTGATGGCTAACCGCTAAGATGCAGGACTCACTTGGGACTGGACCAGTCAAATCTCGTCAGGCCCTGGATTACTAGATGAAACAGCCGTTCAAGGCCCATCCGCACAGGTTTGCGTTCAAAAGACAGCATGGCATGAGGCCTGGGAGATGCAACCACCCATGGGTTCATTTAAAAAAAGAAAAAAAAATGAAGAAAAAGAGAGACAAGGGGAGGGAAGACCAGAGAGGAATGGAAAAAGAAAAATATGATTTATTTATTATGTTTACAGTTTATCCCTCCTGGAGTGATGATTTTTTTTTCAATAAATAACAGATGAAATGGTAAAACTTCTAAAAATTTCTTGTCAGATTCATATCTATTGATCACCTGTTAGAAAGACAGATCGTGAGATGTTTCACTTTGTTATTTAGTCAGGTTTCACCATCAAAGTGAACTGGAGAAACTTAGTTTTGAGGTGATAATTGTAGCTTCTTCTGATTACAACATAATAATAATAATGTGTATAACAAACTAGCAACTCTGATTAGGTACCAACAAGTAATACTGAACCACAGACCAGAGAAAGAAGTGTGAAAGATCAATGTTTCACCTGACCCAAGTGTGGAAAAACACTAGCAAACATTAAACCTTAAGAGAAGTGATTATGAAACATATGGGCAACATTTCTGACAAAATGTTTAAGTATGAAAGGCAATCTAAGCAAACTCTGCAGTTAAGTAGATTGTTTTCAGCAGACATGCCATTATTATTGGTTTAAGACAACATGTGTAAGCAACTTTTCTGAAGAAATGACTCCCTTACACCCATGCTGGCTCTCAACTCCAAAAATAAATAACTGAATAAAAAGTCAATCAATTAACTCTCACACATCACATTAAGAAGTTTCCATTCTAATCACATATCTTGACAGTCTGTGTGTGTGTATACATACATACATACATACATACATATAATCTCAAAGTGATGCAAATGAGGGTTATACTGGCACCACTTTTCTATGACTTTGTGATGCAGCAGCTATTCATCACTGCAGCTTAAAACGCTCTCATTTCTGTCCTTAGCTCCATCTAATGAAGCCCACAATGCAAATGAGCATGCCCTTTCCCTTGATTTTTCCTTGTCTATGTTTATAGATGAATGTAATACAGTAAGTGTTTCAGTATGACAGAAATGTTACAGCACGAGCATTACATAAATCCAGAGGATAATGTATGTATGGAGGACACGATGGATACTGAGAATCACATTTTCTTTAGCTGTTAGTCTCCATGTTCAAAAAGGTCTGGCAGCGTTAATGAATTCTCCCTTTTCTTTGAAGTTGGAGGGTATTTCCCAAGTATGTACTCAATTATCAAAAACAAAAATAATAAAAGGGAAAACAATTCTCTTTAGCCATCATTATCACACAATGTACATAACATCATGGTGCAACTTAAAATTAAACAGGAACAAGAAACTGCTCAACTTTATGAGAGCAATCACGGTTTTAAAAGCGGACACAATGGGCACGGTATATCACGATAAGTTTATGTACCCCTGACCGGCCAAAACTTAGATCGGTATACCTGGAGCATGTAAATAAAAAAAAAAAAAAAAAAAAAGGACATGGTCAAATGTCTTCTTCATCACCACAAAGCACATGTGAACTTGTTAGGCAAAGATGTGGAGCTGATCCAGTATTCCACAGCTAGAACACAATCTTCACAAAGCCAACTGTAGAAATATAATGCACTAATGTGCGAAAACTACCAGTATGATGTTAGTGGAAATATTAGCACCATATCTCATAAGTTTATTTGCTAAGAGTTATCTGCATTGGGAGAGTTGCACATTATACAGTCTAACTCTGATCCAACCTCCCAGACTGAAGTTTGTTTCAAATAGGAGTTCAGCAAATTAAGAACGAAAAGACTAGAACAGGTGTTCAGAGTTGGATCAGTCAACTCTGGGTTATTGCGACTCTAAACAAACCTTAATCAGTGGAGCTCAGATACTGAATCACCATGGCAACGCCAGTAAACAGATGAGATCCTCCAACTCTTTTTTGTTTTTGAATTGGAGATTTTATTGCGGTCACGTAACCTTCTGCAGAAATGTAAGAAGACTGCAGAGAAGTAGAAGACAGTTGATGAGGGTGAATTGGCAAAAATAAAATATTTTGTTTCAGGTGAAATCCTTCTTGCATGAAAAAAAATAAGTTTAAAACAGCCAAGGTTAAATTATAAAACGTATTTCAGATCACTAACTTCAATGTAACAGGTTCGGCTGTAGTCCCTTTAAAAACATTTCAGAGGATTGGAAACAATAAAAAGGAAAATCATTCAAGGAGCTTTACGGGAAACGGGTAACGGGAAATTTATTTTCTTACAGAAGTGGGAGCAGAAAAAAAGAAGAAGTGGCAGCAGGATACTAATAATATGTGTGTGAGTGTACATACATATACACATATGTGTATATATGTAAATATGCGTGTGTGTGAGAGAGAGTGAGTTCACCACTTCTCTCAGTTCTGCTTCATTCACTTTCTAAAGGAATAGAAAAGAGTATGTTCAGTATCCCAAACTTTCCTGATGTAAATGCAACATCATTCAGACATCTCCAAAATATGTGTCATGAGATCAGTTGATGAAACTAAACTTGTTTCATTAAGAGAAGGAGAAGGAAAGTAATTCATATGTTGAAGTACAACTACTCCCGTCCAGGTTAAGTTCACCGAGTCAGTTACCATGGTAACACACTCCAAGTGAGTTCCCTCAGTTTCTGAAACCAGCTCAAGTGAACCCTCCTGTTTGGGGTTAAGTAACCTCGCTGTGTGAAACGGAAAACTCAGTTTCCCCGAGTACCATTTCAACATACTCAGAGTTTCTACATAAGCGGCTTTCTTACATGGACCCCTGGTCTCCGAGCCACTTTTATGAACACGTGAGGCATAACTACACGTAAAGCACAAAACTGTTCATCTGAACATGGACCATGGTGCGAGCTGTTTGTTGCCTGTACGTTTATTGTTCATGGTCTTAACAAATCATAGCACAAACATGGACAAAGAAATGGGTTAGTAATAAAATTCTCTGCTCTATCAAGTTAGAAATCATTTGTCATGGAAGAAGTTGCTTAGATACCAAACTGTTGTGTGGTGTATTGAATCTTGTTGAAAGTTTATAGAATTTGTTGCTGGATCCCATTCAGGAAGGAATTCAGCACCCCATTAAAGCAACAACCAGTGGGCTTGAAATGTATGTAGCTTGAAACATTTTTTTCTTTGATCCATTCAAAAAACCCTAATGCAAAATATTCTTTTTTTTTATGCTTACAATGTAAAGACTGTCAATGCTTGCTTCGTGTTCCCTGCTTTTACGCCCCTTCATTTCACTCACAAGGTATCTGTGTGAGCGTGTCCATGCACAAACGTGCATATTTGTGCACAAACTGCTCTTTCAAAGCAAGCATGAAAACAAAAATGTAGCACCTCAACTTGGTGGCAATGCAAAATGTAGTCACTCATGTAAGAGGAAAACCCTTCAAACATTCAACAGTACATCTTAGCAAGCTTGTGTGAAGTTGTTGTGAAATTTGGTACCGAAAATAGAAGTCAAACGTCACATGAGGTAAAGCTGAAGATGTTGATCCTGGTTACATCCACAAGAAAAAAAAAAGAAAAAAAAAAAAGAAATTCAGTGTCAATGTCATTACACTGCTGCAATTGCTCTCTGCAGAGCCTTCCAACCTTTTGTGTGGTGGCCAGTGTACCAGGCTGTGATACCACACCAGGATGCTCTTGATAGCAGAACAAAAGAGTAACACAGCCGTTGTGGTATTGACTGTCCAGATGAGATTATTACTGATGTGGAGTCCGAGGAATTTGAAATGTTGCACCATCTCCACCTGCTCATCTCCTGTGTAAAGTGAAAGATGCTCTGTGCTGTGTTTCCTGAAGTCCAAGACCTTCTTTGTGTGTATTCAACATTAAAGTCCTTTGTGCTGCGTGAATTAATCTGTTTCAGAGCAATATTACAGATCGTGTCACAAAATGAAAAGTAAAAACATAGCATCACTGTCCAAGCACTACTCCATGATTTCACCCCTGCAGAGCCTTAACACACACACACACACACACACACACACACACACACACACAATGTTAAAAGAAGCACCACAGGGAAACTTTAAAAGCTCATAATGAATATGACAACATCTGGTCCACTGATTATGATGTACTAATAGTGAGAAGGTTGAGGAACAACTTAGCACTCAAGAAAAACTCAGTTTAAACAAATATTAAACTTTATTTCTATAGAAGAAATGTATCAAAATACGAATAGAAAAGCCATAAAAAGAAATACAAACTAAAAACAAAGAAAAAATTAAAACCCAATATAAACCAGACTAAATAAATATGTTTTAAGTTTACATTTAAAAAATGTCCAGATCTGGCTCCTCTCTGATCCAATGTGCTGACACTACTGAAAGAGTCATTCTCAGATTCTTCTGGTCTGGGCAAAACTGCCCAGCAGGGTTATCCAAGATTTCAGCTTTACTAAAACATCAGCAGGAGTCACACATTCAGGGCATGGCTATGCTTTCAGAGTAACTTTAAAAAGAAAAAAAATATATATTACAAGGCAGTTAAACATCAGTTCAGCGAGACCCCGGCAACTTCCTCTCATTTTTGAACGTGAAACTGAAATGGAGATGCTGGCATTTCATCAATACTTCATCATCATGAATCAATTCATCAGCTTTATAATTCTGATTTAATTCAAGTCATCCATACCATTACTCACCCTCTGCAGTCTTAGACCAGCATAAAAATAAATAAATGAGAAAAAAAACAATAGAACTTAAGACATATCCTCATCAAGGTGATGAAGTCTGCCACTCACCTGAAGACAACAAACTCATTCCTAAGATAAATGTTTGTCTTGGCAAGTTGATGATCCAAAGAGAAAGCCCTTGCAAGAAAAAGAAATAATTTGGCTGTGCACATTTGGATGGAGCAGTGGGTCATGGAGTGTCTTCATAACATTATGATTTTAGCTCTGCTCAGATTAAGTAAAAGTGTGTGTAATGAAGACGGAGCTCAATAGTCAGACAACATATTGCCAGACAGCAGCCATTAGCCTGAGAGCTGCAAAAGCACATCAGGGGAAAACTGGAAGAGATAAGAGCAACAACAAAGAAAGACAGGGGGTAGAGAGAGTGAGGATTGGAGGCAGAGATGTGAAAGGAGCGAGGGGGAGAGAGCCGAGTTGCAGTGCGGAGACTGATTGCCGCTGATCTTCACAATAAGCGGGGCCGACAAGCGGCAAGCGCGCCTCTGCTCCGACACTAATTGCCCGTGAAAGGTGACCCGCGGTGAGGCGGAGGCGCTCAGCTCCGATCGTCCTCGCTGCGCGACGTCCGCCCTGATCGCACGCGACACCAGACAGCCGAGCCGTCACACCGGCCACCAGCCCCACCAGCTCAGCAGCCGGAGCCCATCCGGAGCACAAGACAGATAGAGGGGCTGAAAGATGCTGGGAGTGAGGAAGACAGGGGATGGGGACTCGGAGGAGAGGAAGAGTGAGGGGGAATAGAAACAGGAAGAATGAACTGATGGAGCGTTTTATTTAAAAAAAAAAAAGAAAAAGAAAGAAGGAGTGAGTGCAGGCTGTAAAAAGGAGAGAAAGGATCCGACAGGAGGAAACACGAGTGGGACAGAAAATGCACAAGCAGAACGACAGGAGATCCAGTAGCTGTAAAGGATGAACCAAGAAAGCAAATGTTACACCCAAGGAGCCTAAAAGTGATTGTATCCTAGATCTGTTGCTATGCAACTATTTAGTGTCTTTTAAGGAAACACGTGGCACAGGACTTAAGTGTTTGTTTAAAAAAAATATTTTGGATAACCATACTCACAGATTAAATAAGAATCCTACACTTTGAGTTTATAGATTTTCTTTGTTAAAGAAAAAAAAATGGGGCCAGATATTCCATTCGCTTTTACTGTTTCATCCACTAATTTCTTTATTTTTCTGTTTGCTTTTTGGCTTTACTGTATGTCTGCTCAGTCCCTCTTACGATGTAAAGCACTTTGAGTTGCCTTGTTGCTGAAATGTGCAATACAAATAAACTTGCCTTACTTGCAGCAAATCAGTTGTTTCTCCATAATGTCAGAAAACAGCAAAAACATTCAATGGCAATATCCCAAATCAATGTCTCAGATTCACAATAAATTATGAAATTCACACACACAGATACACACACACGCACACACACATTTAGACTTCAAGAACACGTAGTTGCTTTTCTTGGATTCTGTCTTCTTTCTTATATTTGTAAAAATGTAAGAAAAAAAAATCACAAGTGAAAACCATTATTAAACATTGTAGATATAATAAGGGGGAAAAATGCAGTATTAATGTCAAATATAGTTTTGCCAGGTAAAATTAACACAGAAAAAATATGAAAAGACTTGGTACAATTCTTTCCCCCTCTGGTGGGGTGGGGTGGGGGGGTGGGGGGTGTCTGGAACTGATGTCACAATTCAAGTTTATCGTCCCACTTCTGCAGACCCCCGTGAGCCTGAATAGAAAGAATCAGGTAAATAGATGGAAGTTGAAGCTAGCAAAATGTGAACAAGAAATCAGATTTACAAAACATGTAAGAAGAAACTGAGGGAAACGGAGGACTCTGCTGGTTGCCTAAGGATTTCTAAAAAAAACAGGAGGGTGGTGACAGGGTCACATGGCAAAGAGCCAGGAGAGGATGGCGGAATGCGAATCCCAGCATAATGGCTTCAGATGATCGAAAAAGAAGTTATCTGTGAGATGTGAGAGGTAAGAGCATGCTGCACTGCAAGCGTGGAGAGAATAAAATGGCTGGCTGGAGTTTTGCCACAGATGACAGCTCTCCAATAAGCAGACTGTGTGAGAAGCTGCAGGCCTCCTTCTACTTCAAAACTCTTCCTCCTTTATCCAGGACACGCCATCGCATGGTGCCCCGATTTCTTCATTCATTATTTGAGTTAAATTCATTCAGCTACTGGGTTTCCTCCACTTAAACGTAACAGTTCATAAAACTAAACATCAATGAGAGAGAAGAGACAGTTTCTTTATTTAAAAACGTACAAAACAAGTAAATAAAATGCATTTCTTGGATCTACAAAAAAACAAGCAAAAAAACAAACAGCAGGTGAAACAAGTTTCTCTTAGACTTGTTCAGTTTTGTGAAGTCCCTGAGAAAGTCTTATTAATAGGAAATGTAATTTGGCCATTAAATGGAATCGTTTCATACAGTATTACATGTCTCTTTTTTCCTGGTGTGTCCATCCAAAATGTCTGCTGTGAAAAAGGTCCATGGTCCTCGCTAGAAAAGTCATTTAACTTGTAACATAAGTGTGCCTGAATGGCACCTTTTGTCTGATCACAGGATATCTAATAAATGTTGTTGTATTGTCAGTGACTGAAGGTAACCTGTTGGAAACTTCCAGAAGCATTTTTATTATCGATTTTCTCCGCTTCTCTTGGTTTTAAGAGGTAATGAGAGGATAAAGAAGAGAGACAAGCCTGGATCTTTTTACACACTGGAGCCAGACAGCTGGAGCCCAGTGTGGGGGAAGGAGCGTGGGTAGGCTACAGACCATTTTCCCAGCACAGATACGGAGATATTGGAACGCAGTGTCCATTAATAACAACCGAGTTGTCATCTGCACAGTCATTGACCCCCAGACCGGTCAATAAGTGAGAAAAAAGTGCCTGTGTGTACGAGAGTGCGCAGAGGGGCATGAGCTAAATCTGTCTCGTTAAAAATCACATACAATAATGTCAGCCAATATGTATAAAAATGTACGTTGGGCTGGAATAAATATAAATTTTATTGTTACCATTTACTGTAAGAAACAATATTTCAGTCTCAAAACGTGTGTGGAGGCACCAGAGGGTTCATTTAGTTTGTGGTTAGCACCACCCTTTGGTAGTCCCCAGTATTATATTATGGCAACACAAGATATGTATTTTATTTTAATCATCTTACCACATTAAGGCCGCTTGGAGAATCATATGATTTCAGGTGTTCCTTCAGTATCACAACCATCATTCATGGCAGCAGGTCATGTGAAAAAGTTATTTAAACGATTGATGTGGGATTAACTTTCTCTAAAGGGGAAAAAAAAAAAAAAAAAAAAACTGTTTTTAGAGAATTGTCAAGACATATTGGACTTGGTGAGATCATTCGAAAACTACAGATGCATATCAGACAAAATATTAGCAGCCAGGAAAACAGAAGCGACAACCGAGGCAGCTTGAGACTGAGAATTGTCAGAGAGCATTATCTGGATGAATCTAGTGAAGTGGGCAAAATAATAGAGAATGGCAGAAAAAGATGCAGCAATTCCAGTTCTATTCTCATTCAATAAATGAGACTTTTGTCCAACAGCAATCATCACATTTCATGCTGTCACTATCTATCAAGTGCTCACCTTAGAGACACGTTTTTCTGCAATATTGCATATGATCCGGCTCATGTGATATAGAATCATTTTAATAAAATCAGCTGACTGACTGAGGACACAGAAGACAGACACACACTAACTCAAGAGACATGAGATCCAACTTTTAGCTACGTACCCAGGAGCTCCGGTCAACTTCATTCTTGGCATTCATGTCAATTCTCACACGATCAGCATGACAACATCTGCACGTGAACGTAGTGGCAAACAATGTTCAGTTGCAGTTATGAATCTGTGAACATTTATGTTTCTACAAACTACTCAGCTGTCTGATCCAGAGTAGAGATTATATATCAGCTGCAAAGTGCATGAACTGATTTGACCAAATCAAAGAAATTTCAAGCTTCCTACCAAACGAAAGAATTTGGGAAGGGAAAAAAATAAAAAATAAAGAAATAAAAATACATAATAATTAAAAAAAAAAAAATCTATTAATTTCCAAATGCACTTTAAGGTTTTTTCAATGTCTTTTGATATGTTTTATGGTGAAAGTAACAAATATTAAATAAAGCAAATATTAGAATCAGCTATTGCAATAATAATAATAATAACTCGCTTCTAGACTACCCTGCTTTTCTTAAACATTATTTTATTTACATTATTAAATAAAATCACCACACATTTTTATTATTATTCTTTATATATAGAATTGTCTAAAAATAATCTGCAATTCTTTTACAGATGTGAACGATAAGTTGTTTTGGTGTAATGATACTCTGAACAGAGTTTGTGTGAACAAAATTCTGTATTTGTGCTCCTCTTTGAATTAAGTTCTTCAAACTGTATCACAAATTAACATGAGAAAAATTAGCTTACATCTCAAGCTTTTTTACTCACTTCATGTTTAAGTGCATCTATTTGCAGCTTTGATGGAGTGATTTTCAGCATGGTCACACAGAAGAAGATAATCTGTGGCTGGAAATGATAATCAAAGTTCCAAAGTTTGACAAAGTTTTCCAAAGTTGCTACAGTATATATCCAGGAGCCATCTAAAGAGCTTCCTAATTAAGAAGTTACCCACTCAGGCACTTTTCATACTTTTTTTTTTTTAAAGCTGTTTAAAAAAAGTTCCTTAACTTCTGCTGTCCCTCTCCACTTTGTAGTGCTAGAGCGTCAACTCTCAAAATCAAGGAGCTTTGCTAGATTTTCCCCTGGAGACCATCCCAGAGTTTTCCCTTTGTACATTTCCGCAAGACTACTGAGAGTGGCGAGTGATAACACGGTTTAAGATGCTAACACCTCGCCATTAACATGTGGCCAGTCCTAGCGCCCTCTCATCAGCGCCCCAAGGGTTTCCTCCTCTGAAATGCTCTTTTAGCAGCTCCCTGACAGGCGAGCGCTTGGCTTTCTAGTTAATTAAAGGGAAAAACATGGCCTTAACTGGTGCATGGTCGCACCCAGCCTGCATAATGGGACGTAATTAACTTCCCCTCATCGCTACTTCACTTCAAAGGGTCGGTTTTGAGTCATCCATGCAGGCACACGCTCACACATACACACACATGCATATGAAATGTGCATGCATGACTGTTTGTGTTTGTGAGAAACACATCAGTATAACTCTTCTTAGGAAGAGATATTCAGTAGATTCTGGAAATAGACTCCATTATGCTAACTTGTGAGTGAATGTTGCTGATATGAACACACACACACACACACACACACACACACACACAAAGTTTCTTTGCTCTGATCAGTCGCCTCCCTTTCCTCCAACGAGACAAGGAAACATGAATCTAGAAAGAGGGAGACTGTTGACCAGGTATGACAAAGCACTTTTTATTTTCATCTCATCTGTTCTCATCTCCATTTTTGCTGACGATGGGGGGATTATGAAGGCTCAAGGTCAGCTGATCTGGAGGAAACTACAAGTATGAAAAGGTCCTGCACATCAGTGTTTAAACTATTTTCAGTCACTAAATCACACCTATGGATGCCAATGAATGTCAGTTTTTGATTTTGAGAATATATGCTCCAAAATTCAGAAGAAATTTCAAGAAATCTTGTTTTGCTGTTTAATAAAGTCTTTTATTGTGTTAATCATCGTGTTCTCCTGTTTGTTCATAAAAACATCGTCCGTAGAAACAGCAGTCCAGCACTCCAGGCCAATGGAAAAAGAGAATCTGAATGCTGACATCTGCTACATGCTATATAAATCAAGGAGAGCCCAATGTTGAGAATTTATATTTATTTATTTATTTACTTACTCAATTCCCCCCACCACCAACAACCAAATCTCCTCAACTGAACCAAGTTACCGTGAATTTCCCAGCTGTGAGTGAACGAGCAGGCGACAAGACTCGGCCAAATCGGACTGATGGGTGGGCTCTGTTTGCCTTTTGCTGTTATTTATTCATGTGTTTATTCTTCCTGTCGTTCCCCCCCACCCTCCGCCTCTGATCTTCTGCCCCTCCATCTCCCTCTTGCCGCCGGCCACTGAGGAAACAATGTCTCGTTATATCAGGTGTGATATGCATCCACCACATCCCTCTGTGCCTGTGTTTGACGAAGAACAATTATGAAACTTCTTGTACTGCAGTAAATCTTTAAGCCATACACATTTTAACCTCATAAGTGCATCTCAAGATGATCTTCAGGCACTTATAAAGGACTTATCTTCATCCGCTAATTCAAATAATGCTCTTGACAACATTTAATTGATACCGTTGCTGCTGCAAGTGATGGTAACTCATAGCATGGAGTCTAATTCGAGGATAGACGGATCCTTGATGTCCAACAGAGGTGGACCCCTCTTTAACACTTGCTTTATCTTGTGTAAATGCAGTGAACTGCACACACAGACACACACGCAGAACCCCCACCCCACATCATGAGCAGTTGCCATGTTGCAGTAGCTTGCCCCTGATGTGCTCCACAGTTACTCTGAATTTACATGTGTGTTAATTAGACTGGAAGAAATGATTGGCTGCTCACAACATTGCAGTAAAGAGGGCCCAGATGCATACGCATGCACACACAGACACATATGGGCGTCAGCGTACACAAAGCCCTGGTGGACAGTAATGCACTGGGGCGTGCCCCATCACACTGTGTCAAGAGACACACCTCAGCTGAGTTTGGGCTCTGTCACATGTGATTTTACTTTCCATCACACAATCACACACCCCTCCTTCCCGAGTATAGAAATGTCTCACTTCAAATTTTATGTTTTTCATCGTATTTTCTCTACATTTGAAATCTATGCCAACAACATAAGCTGTGCTGTTGTATATTCATCATGATGGCGAAAACTGAAGCCCCCTCAGAGTTTCACCATAATAGTCCTAAAGCAGCCTTGTAAAAATAACACCTCACCCTGTGTTATTTCTCCTGCAATCATATGTGTTCAGGCCCCCCAAATGCTGCCAAATAGCCCCTTTTGATGTCTTCGCTGACGACAGGGCACAGCGGACCCTTTACTCAGCTTCACATGTTGGTGTAGTGTGCTGAAACACACGTATGGAAAGTAGGAGACAACGATATCTACAAAGCCATCAATGAGGCGTCTCAAATACAAGGAGCAGATCTCATTTCCTCCCGCATAGGCTGCATGAACTTTTAACTTGTAACCGTCACCGCATCCAAAAAAACACATTTGAAACAATAAAATTTTTACAGGATTAAAAAAAAATGCAGCTTATTTTCCCTCCTACAGCCCATCTGAATGTCATTGAGCTCTATTTTTCAGCCGGTGAGCTGAGACCCTAAAAAGTGGGTCATGGGTTTGCAAGCGCACAACTCACAAGAACGTTATCCACTGGACCGTCAATTCATAGACAAGGTCAAATTGGATTACTCAGTTCAGAACCTCTGTGTTCTTTACTATTAGTTTCACACCAGTGCAGAACAATGTCTACCTCCATCCAGCTTCAGTTTTATAATCTAAAAACATTACAAGGTCAATTGTTCACAAGTCCTCCCGACGTGTGTGTGAAACAGAGGAACTTGCATGTTGTAACAATGGCACGGACAACTCCATGCTGGAGTACAATTTACATATTGCTGACACACAACTACTTGATTTCGTGAGACAGGGAGATAATTCTCCTCCACTGCTGTGCCAAATATTTTTGCTTTCATTTCATCGTACACATTCCTTTCTTTCCATATTTACTCCTCATGTCTTTTTAAAGACACAGGAAGATGAGCTAAACACCAATTACTTGCGCACTAGCCAGAAAAGACCAAGTTCCCACTCAAAGTCCTGTTAAATCATTTGATTATTTATGCATATGTTAAATCACAGCCACCCAAGCAGTAATTACAAATGTTTATGTATATTTCATGCATTGCAAATTCCAAACCATCTGTGAGAGTTATAAGGTGTTTGACTTACTATAATTAAAAATATCTATTAACCATCCTCTCCATGGCTCAGACAGAGCTGAAGTTATTGGTCCAAGATGTTACAACTAATAAAACATGCTTGCCGAGTCTTGTTTTGTCAAGTTGCGGAGATGATCTTATTAAGCAAAGTGTTATTCTCACAGCAATGTGATGTTTAAATGAAAAACAAAAATAATTCTTAAGCAGTATCCAAAGTATTCTCAGGATATATTATTATTACCATTATTCAAAATTTAAGAATTATATACTAATTAAGTGGTACATTGTAAGTCAAATTAAAAGATGTATTAGTTGTATGTATAAACTAGTACATTCGCAGAGGGTTACAGAGATATGCAGCAAAGATTTGTCTCCACTATAGTAATATATTACAGACTGGTAATTGGTGCACATGTGAGAGTGTGAAACAGAACACCTATAATAAATTTGAAACGAAACAAAAACTGTTTTCAATTTTGTTCCATGTCTCCCCGAAAGGTTGTGAGGCATGTATTGTCCCACCAGAAGAAGAAGAAAAAAGGAAATCATCCAATTTAGTAAAGAGGGATGACCGAAAGAAAAAAATCTGAAGGCCCAATTACGAGTAATTACCACTTTTCACTCTCGACATAGTGAAATGATTTGATTCCTTTTAAAGGAAGTCTGGTTTAGCTCAACACAGACATTTCCCTCTGCCTTGTGTTAGTCTTTGGCGGCAGTTAATATGATCATGTGGTGGGGGATAAAAGACAGGGCGTTTAAAAATGATGGCACTGAATTTGGATCTGCTGGTCATAAATCACGCAAGGTGGTGCTGTACTGAGATGAAGCAAAAGGTATACGTGTCATGGCAGCATGTGCCATGGCAGCTGTAAGCAAGACCTGCATAAAATAAAAATCTCTCTGAAGTGTTCATGCAGCAGGGTACCGATGTGTGTTTTAAACTGACCGACGTGTTATGTTTGTAGGCTATATATGCGTGTCTATATTACAGTATTAACATACATTTGTGACAACTTCATGTAAAAACATTCAAAAAGAACTATGAATTATCAGTACTTCTGTATTTTCTAATCGCTGTAGCCTAGAAATGTAGATGTAACCCAAGCAAATTTTAAGTCGCTTAGCAGGTACAAAAGTCTTAGAGATCCAATCAGATCAGTCTGTCCTGAGCATCTCTGAGAGGGTTTAACATAAGATGACAGTTGCCACGTTGGTAAACAGTGGTCGTTTAGTAAAATCTAGTAAAATTGCTCTAACGCTAAAGGACGCCTTTCAAGAAGTAGTCTGAACATACAGGTGAATGTGGATAACTCGTGCAAGTCAGGGTCCAAGACGTCGCCCCACAAGTTGAGCGGTACTCGTGAGTTCAGGATAATTTTTGGAAAATAGCAAGATTTG
This sequence comes from Arrhamphus sclerolepis, assembly GCA_037176975.1. NCBI lineage: Eukaryota > Metazoa > Chordata > Actinopteri > Beloniformes > Hemiramphidae > Arrhamphus > Arrhamphus sclerolepis. Next base: position 2,959,850 of record JBAMYA010000003.1, read on the forward strand.
TATAAGTTGCAGAAAACGTGGAAATCTCACTGGTAATCGCTAGTATTTGAAGAAAGTTGCTGTTGTCTCAATGGCATTGCAGAAATGAACTGATTGCTGGACAGTTCTGCTCTTCTTTTATTCCAAAAAGGTTGCGTTGTTTATCTCACCTCATTACCCAAGGCAACGCATGTTGAGGCATCTTGGCAGGTTCATGACAAACAAATCCTCTGAAAATGCCTTAAAATCTGCTAATCTGAACTTGAAAATGTCAAAAAGATACTCACGGAAGTGATAGTGTAGCAGTTGAGTAGATTTACCCATGAATACCAGCTAAACGATACCAGCCGCCCAGCTGGGAGAGGTGTGACAACCTCTTCAAAGTCATGGCCAATTTTGACAAATTTGTTCAAATTTCCACAAAATGTGTGAAATTTGGGGTGCAAAATATTGGGGTCTATGTATAAAGTGCGAGTTATGCCAAAACGCGAGTAACTGCCTACGCACGTTAACAGCACTCACCTGTAATTGTGTACATCAAAAAACTATGTTTTTCTGACATACTGGTTGAGTGTTTGAGCACACCGGGTCTAAAATTCTGTGAAACAGCAACTGTTGGATTCCATTTTCATCACACTGGCTTCTCCTTCCATCAAACTGTCCTTCACAACACACTCTCCTGTTAACTTGTTTGCATCACTCTGAACTCGTAGCCTTGTTCATGGCTCTGATTGGTCGTAGTGCTAACCAACTGCGTGCAGATGCGTATATCCTGCTAGGTCTGGATCCATCACACTAGGTCCATTTATCCCTGTCAACTTTAACAGATAACAGGAAATACTTTGGGGGTTTTTCCCTCCATTTTTAATATTTACTAAAGGAAAATACTTCTGAACAGGTTGTGTTACATGGCCAGTAATAAGATGGTCTGAGAGTCTGTGTACAGGAATGCTAATCCAAAAAACAAAGAAAGCTTTGTAATCTATGGGGACACTACTAAAAGGCTAATTGTTCTAGGGGTGCAGTGACCCGTCTTACAACTCAAATCACAATAAAAGCCCCTGAAGACAAGCAAAGAACATGTGTCCTCAGAAAACTGTAACACATACGCGCAGGTACAACTGCACACATGCCCTCAAACCAACACTCTCTGTTGCATCTCAACACTGACACAAGACAAATATGGTTCCAATCCACCTAGTCGTTTGATGGCTCGCACATTCATACATGACAATGCATCGATTTTTTTTTCCCCTCCCCCGCTTTCCAAGCTCTGCTGGGCGTTTAGACAGAGCAGTGTGGAGAAATCCATTAAGCCGACACTTCTCGTTTCCAGTGACTGACAGGCCTTGACGGGCTTGGGCTTTTGGCCCACCTGCTTGACTGGCAGCTCGACAGTTAAACAAGCCTTCCAGTTGCTATAATAGTTTAAAACACTTTCAATTACCCGAGTCAAACAAATCCAGCAGACAAGCGCTTGGGCGCTCCCCCACAAGGAATCCCACACCCCAGTAAGTCCTCCTCTGTCTGCTGCTTGGTTTATCTAAGTACTGTAACAATGATGAGAAAGTTCTCTCTTTTCCCCCTTTGATTTACAACAAAGAAAGCAGGAAATCAAAGCAGGGTGACCTGAAGAAAAAAGGATTTTAAGGTTTTCTCTTGGCATTTCAAAGTTCTCCAATGGCTGATTGTGTGGCTGCAATATTTCATTATCCTCCCACTTACTACACAGAGCCAATCTGTTTAAATGTACAAGTAAGATTTAGAACAAAACTCATCAAACATTAAGTAAATCAGTTTGACCAACCCTGTGACTTCTACTGTGAAAAATTACACCATAACAGGGGGTCTGGGCACTTTCCACAAATCAATGAAATCTCCCAGTAATAAGGCAGACTCATAAATCACTTGTTAACAAGCACTTTACAGCAGCTCAGCTGCATCATCAGCTGACTCTCAGGTTTAAACACCCCTCATGGTCTGCAAGAATTCAACCAGCAGAAAGAAGAAAAAAAACAACACAGAATTCATGCAAAAGATTTTTTTATTTTATTGCCATTAAAAAGTTAATCTGAAAAATCTTAAGTGACTCAAATGATTATGACAAATTTTATAGGTCTTGTTGATTTTAGTTATATTTAAAAACTTAATTGTGAATTTGCACCAACATATTTCCATATATGAAGAGATGCATAGCCTGTTTTTTTTAGCAGTTGATTGATTTGTTGAAAATGCATCCATAAACACACACACACACTCTCAAAACCATCCCGCTGGCATGTCAACAGCCAATTAAATTATTGATGTTCAATTCTAAATTAGTGAAATGTTCAAAAGACAGAAATTACTTCATTTTTAATTTTCACTCATTTATTACACATTCCTGTTGGTTTTCTTTTTTACCATTTTATATAACCACAGAGAATGGACAGCGAGCCTTTAATGGGGGTTCATACATTTATGCACAATTATCTAGTATCATTAGCACTTAGTGTGCCTGCTACAGAAACACCAGACACACACACTTAGCTTTTTAAGGACAAAGAAGAGTCCTGGAGTCTTGGAGCTGTGTGGCTTAATAAGAGCAGGATGGGGGCAAGATTCTGGGGGTCCTTATGGTCTTTTTGGGGAGTTTGTGTGGGGTATGGCACTGGCATGGGTGTCTGGTCAGTAGTCAGAGTTTGGCTCAGGTGCCTCCCATTGCTCTTCTTTGCTGCCAGGATGTTTCTGCTCCCTGGCTGGGGCTGGTTGAGTGGGTGCCCTCAACCTGTCCCAGGGGGGCTCCTGTTGTGGGGTGTGAAAGTCTCTGTGGCTGGTGGGGGGAGATGGGGAGTGCCTCTGGTGTTGCTGCCGAGGGTCTGGGTGCTCGTGTTGGTGTGGTGTCTTGAGCTGGCCAACCGGGAAAGAGAATTTATAAAAGGTTCTATTTTTAATAATAATACATTTTATTTGAAGCACCTTTCAGGTCACTCAAGGACACTTTACAGGATAAAACAATAAAATAAATAAAACAACAACAACATCATTATTAAAATCACAGGAAAAAAAAGAAAAGAAGTGCCGTTATGGACCGTATGCTGACTGAAACAGATGGGTTTTGTGTCTGGATTTGAACTGAGGTAAAGAGTCGATATTACGGATGTTATTGAGGGGTGCTGAGTGGGGGGCTGGTTGTGGGTACTGGACTTGGGTGGTTGTGGTGTCAGGCTGCAGCATGATGGGGTTTGGGGGTCCACCGCCTACCTGGGTATGAATCTGTATGCGGGTGTGAATGTACAACTCTAAGAATCATGATAAAAATAATATTAGTTGACACTCTTCATTTATATATTCTTTTTTTTTTCCTATCATAAATACAAAAGACTCAAGAAGCAGGATATTATAAAGATTGATTATTGAATATTGATGAAGGGGTACAATTGAAAAACAAAAGTCACTTTTTCCTCCCCCTTTTCATGTTTAGCTGAATTTTTGTGTTATGCATGTACATTTAGATAGCAGGATATACGCTGTGTGTAGATTTATTTTGTGTTTATGTGTAAAAATATATTTTTATAGACTTATTTATAAGGAGCTCTATATATTTGTGTGTATATGTATGCATTTTTCCTTTTATGCATGCGTTTGTGTTTCATACAATGCTTTTGACATGTCCGGAACAAAATCAATAAATACAAAAAAATAAGACGTGTAAGCACTTTGTTTTTGCCCCAAAATTGGATCAAAACAAAAAGGACAAAAAAAACAAAAACAAAACAACATTTCTCTACATCAGCAAAACTGCTGCAGACAACTGCTGCGTTCCTGTTGTCTGAGAATCATGTATCAGGAATCCACCTGACATCGTTGGGGCTCTAACGACTGTCAGCACATCAGCTTCATTTAATCAACCCACTGACACTGTAAGAAACAATTTAAATACGTTTCATACCCATCAATCAAGAAAAAATGTGTTCCATTTCTATATGTTGGGTTTAAAAAGGTGGTTTAAAATTATATTACAAGTCCATATTATATAACAGTCCTTATTAACATTGTAAAGTCAAAGATTGACAGCAATATTTATGTGCTCATGTACAGAAGCGTTACGCATGGTTGAAGGCCATTTTTTTTTTTTAAGTCTTGTTAACGTATTAGTATAATGCATTGGAGAAAACAGAGCCGAAACATACAGTAAGTTACCGTTATGATGGCTTTTATATATGTGCAAAGTAAAGAGAGGGCAGTGAGAAAGGAACCCAGGACATCATACCAGTTCCTCCAGTAGTCTAGACCCACAGCAGAATCACTGAAGGGTTGTTACGATCACTCAAACCAGCTGTGAGAGGCTCTGCATCCTCCTTTTTGAAACTCTCAGGAACTATAAGAGCGAAGTGCTGTGTTGGTATAGTATGAGGCTTTTAAAAAGTAAGACACACTTCACATGAAGCCAAGAAAGAGAAGATAAAATTGGAGAATGATCCATCCTGCTAATCCTCATGAGTACTCTCACTGCAGCATTTTGGATCAGCTGGAAGCTTTTAAGAAAGATTTTGGAACAATTTAATCATGAGGAAATGCAGTTGTCCGGTATTGAAGCAATTAATGCTTCAATACTGGAACGCTTCAATACTCCTCAAAATTACACTGATTATAGAAAGAAGTTCTAAAAGATAAAAGGAAACTCCAAATTAACTGCATGTCAAAGTAGCGCCAGCAGGAGTAACTACATGACTAGATCTATTCCTGAGGTGATGAAGTCCAAAAACAAGCAAAACAAGTCAAAACTCTATACTACATATGGCGCAGTGGTGCCACCACAGAAATGTGCCAAAAAACACAAGAGTATACTGTCCACAATCTCAAAGTGAAAGAGCTAGTAAAAGCAAGCTGAACTAATATGCTCAATAACTTCTGCAGCACAAACACAGGCATGCCTGTAAAATAAATAAAATAGAAATACCGTGACTTTTTATTTCAAAATGCACTGATCTGCTGTTTGCGTTATTGCTGCGTCTAGCTGGGATAAGGATTTTGCTACAAGGAAGCGCTGTGACATCAGTGATTTGATGATGTGTTTTTGGTCGTATACATAAAAACATAAGGTAAGCTTTTCAAAAAAAAATTATTCCTTTTTCCTTACTTTGGGACCATGGATGAAGGATGAAAAGGGGAAAAAAAAAAAAAAAAAAAAAGACTTTTGGACATTTTAAAATCAGAACAGAAAAGTAATTGGCTGCTGCTGTGATAAATAATTCAGCCCACGATGATGAACTGATTAAAGTTTGAGCTGTTGGCCAGACAAAACAGCCTGGGAAGAAATGTATAAATAAGACAATTTAAAAAAAATAATATACTGTCAAATAATTGATCATAAATTGTTACTTTGTGTGCTTTATAGTAAATATTAGGCTACAAAGCAATATCGATTTTTCAATGGTTTATTATGCTAGTACAACCTAATTAGTGCTTCCCAGCTGCGTCTACTTGCTGAAATGACACAACATTATGACATGCAGTACCAGTGCAGCAACTGCACATGACTCATGTGTTCAAAACACTGTTGCTGTGGGAGACTATCCTCACACATGCCAGACCATAAATGTCATTCTCCCCGCTGTGGTCTGGCAGCACTCTGCAGGCATTAGGTTTCTCCAGGCCTGAATGGTTGCATACCAGAACTACAACAAAGATGACTGCTTCAATGTCTTTGTTTTTTTAAACAAATAAATTTAATTATAACACTGTTCTTTGGGTCGATGTCAACACAAAGCTGTTCTCTGCAATGCTGAAGTTTTAGTCATTTTAATCTTGTTTTCTGAACTTGTTTACACATACAGCTAATAACAACCCAGCACCTTTCCTTCAGAATCAGTTCCAGTGAGAAAGTGGCAGACTACAAGAATAATGGCTCGACTCTCACCAATTTTCTTACCGTAAAGGAAAATCCTTGCGTTAAAACTATCCAAAGCTGATTCTTAGATGGTTGGCCCTCGAAACAATGTGAACTGAAACAGTTCTCTAGGTGTAAACACTTAGTGCCTCGTCTGCCATAACTATGCAAGTACTGATCCAGTTATATGGAAGGAGCAACTCTGGACTTTTCATTTTAATATGAGCCCTGTCTTGTGTAAGCCCTCTAAACCACTCAGTATCATTATGGACTACTTTAGATCACACTGATTAGATTTGGAGTAGACTTGAGAGCTTTGTGGGAGGTTGTTTTTTAAAATCATTGTCACTTAAAAATGTAATTATCAGCCTAATTTATCCACAATTGAAAGCCATGTTGGTTTCACATCATATGGAGACTTACACCAATCGGGAAAATCATAATTACTGAAACAGCATGCATCTTTAAGTACATAATGACTGAACCTGAGAGAAAATACAATCCTTTTGACAGGGAGAAATTGTATTTCCAGTCTCCAAGTACATACTGCTCTCCGAGTAATCTCCTGACCCACGTTACCTGTCTTCTAACACTATGACCCGAGACTCGGAGCTTTGATGAAGCCTGTGCACTGTCCACTAAACGGCAATGAAACATCCATCCATCCATCACCTATGCCCACTTTTATTCCTGTGCAGCAGGGTCACGGGGATCTGCAGGAGCTTATCCCTGCTCTGTTGAGGCGAAAAAGCAGGGGTACCCCCAGGACAGGTCCAATGAAATATGATAATTCAATTTTCACAGTATCTTAAAAATAACTAAAAGAGGCTCTTGTTGTGTATGACATCAAGCTGTGCACCACATGCAGAGAAGAATTATTTTGTAAGATAGGGAACTCTGTGTTAAATATTTTTAGAAATTTGATTATTAGTTCTACAAAATTAATAAAAATGTGTTGTTGTTTTTTTTATTTCTTCTTGGCAGTTTTTCCACTCAAGTGCAAATTCAAAATAAAACCCTGGAAATTTACCTAAGCACACAGTGCGCCTGAGCTCAGTTATGTGATGAATGATTATGTGCCAGAAAGCCCAAGTTTAAAAAACAGATTTATGGTGACGAATTCTCCCTCTAACCCTAAACCAAGCTTCCTATCCGGGTCAATACACATAGGCGCCACAGCGCAAACAGCCCAGGACACACCCTGTAAAGTGACTCTACAGTCCTCCATCCCCCCGCTTCCCGCCCACCTCTGTCGTCAGACACGACTCGCTCTTAACAACTAGCATTGATTTTTTTTCTCCTTTCTTTCTGATGAGGATCTGGTCGGCATTTAATCTAACACTGTAGCCTCCTCCTGTAGGACATGGCTGAGCATGGCGTGCTAATCAATTGGCCACCCTAGCTGAGCACTTATCTTTTTTTTCTTTTTTCCCCTGCGGATGAGAAGTAAGTAGCCGTGACCAAAAGATATACTTAAAAACTGTCTATCCATCCATCTGTAGAGGGGAAATATAACACAAATGTACAGGGTGGACAATGGTATGTATCATGAAAACATAGAAACATCACATATCCTTGCTTTTCTCGTTTCAAGGGCAAAGTAGATCAGGATCATGTTATTGTAAAATCCTCTAAGCCAGATGATAATTCACATTTAGTCACAGCACTTCAAGGCGCTCCATATTTGTCTAAATACGCCATCAAGCCTCTTGAGTAGCTCATTGTTTACAGAGATCTGACTTGACCAGTGGTGCTGTGATCAAAACACTAGTGGGTGTCTTCCCATAATCCCATTCACCGGCTACTGCAAACACTCTTTGGGCAAGGACGTATTAAATACTGCTATATGCAAATTGTTGCATGAAATTAGCATTTTTAAATATTTCAATGCCTCTGATTCACTGGACTCTTAGGGCATAATGATCACAGATTTATGCAGTCCTGTCTATCACACTTCAGCTCAACAATAACTAAGGAATTTGGATGAATTTAATTATGCCCCGAGTGAGATGATTTATAAACTGGGGAAGAAAATAAAAATGTACGTACAACTCGTTTTGGGTCGCCGCCTGCTATTTAGCGTGATTTAGTGGCGTTCATAGGAACACTGAGTAGTCAGGTTCAAGTAAAAACATTATCAGCTCAATCCAAGATGTGAGATCTGCTTTCGTTGCTGTGCCTCAATCTTTCACAGCATTAAGAATAAAAATAAATAAAAAGGATGCACAAAGATTTTCCTCATTTGTTTACGATTCCAACAATGACCGGAGTTGTAAAACAAACCACCATTAAAACATTTTATCTAGGTCTTCATTTCATCACACATAGCATCTCCATTGCCACATGAATAAATAACCAACATATAGACCGCATCCCTATTGTGTATCAAACACAGCCGAGATTATATGTGACAAGTCTGGCAATTAACAATTTCTCTCACTCTGAATTCAAACCATGAAAAAGATGATCAAGGCTAGTTGATATCCACAGACTATGCATAATTTATGTGGCTGGTACAAAATACCGTTCTGTTGCAGTTCTGTTTATTCACTCGACTAATTCATTGAAATAAAGCGTCCCAGAGGGGTATCCATGTAATCAAGTCTAATCCCAGATTGATTTGAGAACAGTCGAAGACACAAAGCCGGAGAAATCTGGGAAAGCTCTGCGTCACAAGAGGAAGACTATGGACAGCTCAGCTACGAAGAGAAGCAGTTCAGAGGCTCTCGTTTCAGATGTGAGGAAAGCAACACGGCTCAAGAAAGAGCAAAACACATACATTACCCAAAAGAAAAGAAAAAGGGCACCCTGATGTTTGTTTAAAAAAAAAAAAAAGAAGTTTAATAGCTTCAACATATTTTACCCATAAAATCATTAATGCTGCTCAGTTACTTCACCTTGCCGAGGATTTTTGTTGTTTGCTTTTATACATATATCACCTTTTCAGGCTGATTTGATGGGCGCGTGCTTATGTCGGCATGCAGGCAGTTATTTATTCAGGTTCTCCTGAAGTAACACTGTCTCAAAGCAAAGCAAAAGGAAAGCTCAAATTCCAGAAAAGTGCAAGTAAAAGAAAACACTTTGGGTCTTTAGGTGATTGTTAGAGAAGGCAGTGAAAGACAAAAAACATGCTTTATACTTTTAACACAGTATGTTTTATGTATCCTACAGAGCCAATGAGAAAGTTAATTACTGGGGCATGTTTGCACACATTTTAATCTTGAAATAGTAACCAGTTACACAAAACTATACATCCTCTGAAAAGGCAACAACAACAAGGTCTCATACTATATTTTCTCTCCTTTAATCAAATTATGTTCTCTGCTTTTGCCTTTGTTGCAGTTACCCTCCTGACATGCTCTCATGCGCACACACACATGCGCGCTTGCACTCTACACAAAGGTTTCATCGACGATGGGTCTTCTCAGTCAGAGTTTCACTGCATCATTATCCATTCCCAAAGACCCTGCAGCCTCAGCTTGTCCCACTTTGACTAACACACAGCGGGCTACATGGTCCTCTTTGTCTCTTGCTGTCGTCACCAAAGAGAGCAGAATTTTAAATAATACATAAAAAGCTTTAAATAAAAAGGTGATATTTAAACAGAAAATCAGTTATCAGTAAAAGACAGTAATTATCTCATCTATTTTTTAAAAAAAAGCTGACTATTTGAATCTCCATTTGAAGAAAAAAAATGTTTAAAGGAAAAAAAAACAAAAAAAAAAACAGAAGCAGTCCCTATTTTGTTGATCTTTCCTCTCATAAGAATCACATATTCTTCTAAATCGATTAAATTACAAAAACAAAAAAAAACAAAAACAAAATTATTTGCTTGAGTCACAAGCAAACAGTGACTCAGATGTGAGAATATGTACGAAAGGTATCAAAGGTCATCAAGCTCCAAGCATTGGTGATATAGTCAAGTAATATCCAAAAAAAAAAAAAAACAAACAAAAAAAAACACATATCACACCACAGTGGCCTACCTTTAACCATATTTCATCCCATTTTCCTCCTGCTTCATTTACTCTCCAACTAGTCTTTTTGGATTTCCCAGCTCTTACTTTCTTAATAACTCGTGTACATTTTTCCATCCTGTGTGAATATTCTAAAAGTTCCATGTGGTATAATTTTTTATTTTTTATTTTTTTTTGGGGGGGGGGAATTAGCATGCGTTTCAACTGAGACAAAACCCCTACTTTTTGTTTACTCCAGTAACCTTAATATTCTTCAGCTGCATATTAAATGCATAGAAAGAACTTTAGAGGTCAGCTGGCGCCACCTACTGCTGCCATATGGATAGTACATATTTCAATAGAGCACAACGTAATAACCACACATCTCTTCACCTCTTACTATTGACTGGAACGTACCACCTGCCATCAATGACACCTGGCATTAACATGCAACGTGGATCACCTACCATAAATAGACACCTGAGAATGTCAGCTGACATTTTGCATAAATACATCTCCACATGTGACGGGGCTCAGGCTTCTTCCCCCAATGTGCAAATAAGCTCTAAGATACTGCAAAATCCTCAACTACATTAAACATTATGGTTCAAATCTCTTAGATGTCACATTTAGAGCTGCACTTTGTCAGGCATTTGACTATACTATACAGCACAAGATAACATTTATATGTTATGTTAGACAGCTGTGTTTGTGCTTATGTGACAACTGATTAAGGACAGAAAAAAAAAAAAAAAAACAACTATGGTTTTTAGCAAATTGTCATCAAATTAAGCCTTGACAGAGGTATGTACTCCTACTGCACTTTTTTAAATTGTATTTATTTTTCAAATTCAGCTGTAGCTACAGACAGCATGTTGAACATGTAACAATATGTTTGAATATGTTAAAAACACACACACACACACACACACACACACACACACACACACACACACACACACACACACACACACACACAC
>JBAMYA010000003.1:2975104-2986220 GCA_037176975.1 Arrhamphus sclerolepis
AGAAAACCTTTTAAAGACTGTATAGCAGAAAATATTTCACTTAAATCTGTTAATCAAGGCATCTTACAAATTTCCTGTCGTCCAGGTTTGAGGCAAACATCTACTTTCAGAAGTGTAGCTAGGAAACTATTCATACTAGGTACACGACATTAATACAATTTAGAGATGACATTTTCTTTTACTTTAAAACTACTTACCTGCCCAAAGCCAAAACAACACTTTCAGAGCTTCCACAAGTTAAAAAAAAAAGAAAAGAAAAGAAAAAGCAATTGTTGCTGGTAGATTAAGTGAGTTAAGACGCTTTCTAAGCTGCACCCTCAGGACAACCGTCAGGTCATCCAAGTCTAAGGGGAAAAAAAATATCTGAGATGCTCTTTTTATTGTAATCTTAGACCAGAACCTGATTGGGCAGCAAGAACAAAGCTGATGTCTTCCCAGGTCACCGATGACAGCAACAATTACATTCACGGTGCTATATTTGAACATCAGGCTGTTATCTTCAATGCAGTGCATTGTCTGAGCTCAGAATCTTCAAAGCTTGTGGGTAAATGCCAACCTTCCTTATTTTGATTCTCGCAGCCAGTTCAATGTCAGGCCAAAATATGCATTACATAAATGCAAAGAGAATTAAATTACGTTTAAATTCATTCATTCCCTTTCAGGGTTTATTTGACACGTCGTACATGAAACCTGTGCATTCTGCACCCTTTCTTATCTGCCCCTGTTAGCCTAAAGCAGCACTCATGCAAGCAGTACATGCAAACCCTTTTTACCAGTTCACCTGCCACAGCAAAGATCAGCTGTGTCCCAGTAAATTTATCAGTATTCACAACAGCTGTGTATATGTTGCACTAAGGAAATCTGTATGCAAAAATCAGGAGTGTGTAACTCTGAAGTGAAGCTGTCTGTGGAGCACCAGCATTGTGTGTGGCAGTGTGCATGACCACACACTTAAAAGTTCGGTTTATGGCTGCACAGCTTGAGATACACATCAGGAAAAGTGAGGAGAGATGGGAAAATGGGTGTCTGATAGGTGACAAGGCACTTTAGACCTAAAAGTAGCAAACTAGGCTACAAGCTGTGCTCAGACGTGATAGTGGTTAATGTTGACTCTGGCACTGCTTTAGCTGCCTTGACAGTTTTCAAAATCTGTCTTATTCAGACAAACGTTAAGGTCAAAATGACTTTCAAACTAAAAGTTAATTTTCATTCAGAATAATGTGATACTTTACTGTACAGATTGACTTTACCCTCCTCGGTTGCCTCTAGGTTGAGAGAACAGAGGAAGAAAGGAAAGAGATCTCGATGTATTCAGAAGAAAAAGAGGAGGAGGAGGAAGCAGGTGAGAAGGTGGACAGAAAGATGCAATGCCAAAGCAGCTTCTTTTTCACCCACACTCGCTGCAGAGATGCACTGTGATTTCACATCACTTAGAGTAGCACATTGAAATAATGCAGCATATCATGCAAATTTATGGAGGCTTTCATTGCATCCTGTTTTGTTTTGTTTTGGGGTTTGCAGAAAGAAAGAAATGAAGAAGAGTGAGAGCTGGGTGAGTTGTCAGGGCAAATACAGAGAAGGTGAAAGAGATGAAAGACAGCAGAGATCACAACCCAGCCATGCACCCCGAGCTTAACTATAAACATAACTGTACAAAGATGGCGGAAGGCCACAGCACAACTACTACAACAGTGATAGTGGCAAAAATGACCCTTTCAGCCCCATCAAACTGCACCAATAAAAACAGAACACTCAAAGAAAAGAGAGAGAGAGAAAAAAAAGAAGCAATCATTGACCTACAACATGATGTCAAGACGTTGATGGGCTCTCTGAAGTTTTGTTTTTCTTTACCAATTACCAGGATATCAAACTGATGACTTGCACAAAAAAATTAGAATTATAATTTTTCCTCAGACAACATCAGTTTTAGTAACAGTTGTAGATTCTCACAACTCCTCACAAACTCTCATGAACCCCACACTTGATCTAAAAAATCCATAGCAGCAGTCTTCATTTTTGATGTTAGCAGCTGTTTTCGTTATCAGCAGCAGCTAAACAGAGCTAGCAGGGAGTTTCTTGTAACATATCACACTATTCCTTATAAACACATGAACATTGTAACCCAGAGTTTAAACTGCACTGATATCTGATATCTCCACGTGAGGCAGGCACGATATTCAGTACTTCTTCTGACGTGTTACATCACAGGACCTGAAAGTCAAGTTTAAAAATAAAAAAAAATAAAAAAGAAACAGGCCAAAGGAAACCAGACTTTTTACAAAAGCAATTAGCCTTTTTTTAATTTTACATTGCATTGAAAATTTACATAATAGATTCATACATTTTACAAATAATTTCATCATAAAAATATATTTCTGTACAAAACACTTTTTTATTCTATGTTTGACCTTTTTTTTTCCTTTCTTTTTGTCCTTTTTCTTTTGCCTTTTTTTTCTTTATTTTTTTTAATTTTTTTCCAAATAGTGAATATCATCAATGTTCCAGGGCAGGATCAACTAGAAGTCTTTCAAATCACATGGTTCTTATTGCGGTCCATCACTTGGGGGTAAAACAGAGTGAAGCTTAGAAATTAAAAAAATGAAAATAAAATAACAATATGAAAAAGGATGTTGGAGCAAGTGATTGTGATTGTACATCGGTGTCCGTGTGAGTGTGACAGAGCATACCGGATTTTTGTAGGCACTGTGTCATATTACTTCAAAGAGAAAGAACAAATGGCAACAACAATATTTAGAACAGCAACAATCAATCCAAACTGTAATAATCACAAATAATGTCACCATAGCAATGATGCGCTGGGCAGTCACAGCATGGCTGAACAAGGAAGCCGCAGCTCCTGCTGCTTTTAAATCAGTAATGACTTTAAAAGGAGTTTTGTGTCAGCTGGTGGCAGTTGGTATCTGTGGTCACAGCAGCGGGGGTGTAAAAAACAAGAGAGGATGTTTTCAAGCACCCTGACACCTAGACTCATTAAGAAGCCGTTATTCATCATGTGAAGACTAAAAATCACTAAACTCGCCTTTACACTTCATTCTTCAATCCAGATTCTTTTATACAAAGCAAGCATGCTTTTTGAGAACTACGCAGCACTGCATCGTTGCAGAACTATGACTAATGCTGACTCTCTAATGCACACATTGTCCTGCCATATGGGGTCATTTAAAGGTGCAGGTAATGCTACATTTTCACACCTTTTAAATTAAGAATTTTGCTTAAATTGAATCCATGTTTTGACACAAAAAGAAATATTTTGCAGCGTGTCATGTTGATGGCACCATTAGGAAGGCTGACGTCATGTGCAGCAGCCTCCAGTAGCTGCGAGGAGACAAATACAGTAAAGGTTGCTGGGAACATAAAATATTTTTTTATCAGAAGGCAGCCAACCGAGTTCAAAGTGTACGTACCAGCCGTGGAGCATAAAACCAGGTGATTTATGTAACTTTGTGTTTAATATATTTCTGATGAAATACAAATAATTGAAGGAGGAAATGTTTTTGTAAATAGACTATATAAATAAAATTTAATTGTTTAAGTTGAGTTTTATGTTAAACTTGTTAGAGTTAAACCAATATATTATATTCAAGGCTCTTTTTTTAAGCTTTTGAAATGCAGTGTGGTTAAATGAAAGACACTGGTCACTCATTCATTCATTCATTCATTCATTCATTCATTCATTCATTCATTCATTTTTTCAAGAAACCGCACCTACTTTTAAAACTACATTTTGCAATCCAATGAAGAATAAGGAAAGAAATCTGGATTAAAGCTCAGAACGACTGGATTATTGACAAACTGCTGCAAACTGGTCCTATAGAGGGACACTTGTGTTGCTGTAGCAACCAAACTGATAAAGTCCTTTTGTAAGGTGTCTACCTGGGTTTATACAAATTTACCTTTTGACTTTGGAGTTTCGTTTTATTCTTGCAAATTTATGACTTTTCTTTTCTTGTCTTTCTTTTTTGGACTCTGAAAAAAAGAAAATAAACATTTGATTTCAAACAGTTGAGCATTAACTCATGAGACCAAATGCATCTTTAAGACAGGAAGGAACACATGACTAGTATGAAATGATTTATAAAAATCTGGAGCCAGATACATAATTTATGTGTACATACAAAAAAGAAAAAAAAAAGAAAAATGAGAATATCTATGCCGTTTCCCATACACTGGTTTTAGAATGCAGAATATGCTGTGGGGATGTGTGCATCCTTAAACAGACAACGATCATGAAAACACGTTCTTGAAGTGTTACACATTTCATCCCCTATTTGTAAGATGCTTGGAATAAAATCATAATGTGATCTGATGTTCTGTAATGTAGCTTTTGATATATAATCTTATTTAATTGTGCTATAAATAACTGCAGCCATTTGCAATGACCAGGTGTAAAGATGGCTGCTTTTGGTTATGGTTTTATATGCAAATGAGCAGTTAGGGAAGCGTGCACATAAACCGAAACATGGGAGTTAGTTTTACAACGCTTGTGCACGTGTGTATGCTTTCATAACGATTCAGGTTTGTAAAGGACAAGCATGAATTTATAATTGTAAAGAAAATAAAGCATATAATATTCTGCCTGTTGCAAATACACAAACTTAAGCCATGAAACCACACAGTTCTGATGCATCTGGTCCCTGGAGGTGGACTGAGATGAAGTCTTTGTCTTTGTAACAGCAATATTACTTAAAGTGTTGATTAGCTAAAAATGTAGATCGAGCATTAGATTCAAACTCCTTATGACTGGCTGGAAAGACGTCGTCTCCCGAATCCATCGACTGATCGTTTGTATGTTTGTGTTGACTCATCAGTGGATGACACAGCAATACAACATGAATGACATGCCAGTGTACAACATAAAGTTTCAATGGCCACCATATACAAACTGCATGATACATTTTTCACCAGCTATTACAACTTCTTCAGCTATTATTCTTTTATCTACAGTTGCCACCCATCCCCAATTGCAGTCTTCTGTTATCAGCTGGGGTTTTCTGTGTTGCCACGATTACATTAACATCTTGAATTTGCTCTGAAGTATAATATTAGCAAAGAGTTGGATATGCAAATGCCTGTGGCCTCATTTTACTGTAACACACAGGTTAGAAGACACTGCCGTTGCTCTAGCTGAACATCACTAGCATGACTGTCGCCATGATTATAGTAATGGATGACTGTGTTATCTATCCATCTTCTGGTGAATGAGCTGAACAACAGCAACCAGAGTAGAAAGTATTCCCCTAATTTAGGGTTTGAGAAATCTGCCATCTGGGACAAATGTGTGACAAAACATTTAGCTTAAAGAGCATAATTGCTGCTGGCAAACCTTGCATCTCAACAATAATGACAACAACAATACCACTGACACTCATGAGTGCCTTATTGGAAAAGACAGCAAAGGGGGAGAGGAACTCCACACTATACAGCAAATCAGGAAAAAAGGGGAGAAAAAAGGAAAGAAAGAAAACCATTTCATCTTGGAATGGAACCAAAATATTGATTGTGACTTCTGTTTGAACAGCATATAGTTGTGATGTCTTTTATTCTGATATTTCTTTCTTTTTTTTTCTAAAAACTTTGCTAAAATCTTTCTTTCCCCTCCAGCCCCTCCCTTGTGGTAAATATATAGCACAAAAATATAAGAGGTGAATGCTCCCGAATATATATATGCAATAGATTTACAGATCAGAAGATTCTGCAGCAGTAACAAAGAAAGACGATAAGCACTCCCAGAGTGCAGAATCACAGTGGAACAACGTCCACAGACGAAGGGCAACAACCCTGTTTGTCTTTCCTCTAACTTGTCTATCTGGCTGTGTCTCATGTCTTTTACCCTGCCTTTTAGTCTGTCCGGAAGCCATCTTATCTGTGATTATACCTGCATTGAGAGAAGTCACAGTTCTGTCATTTCTGAACCTGTTTCATCTCGAGTGTTTGTCTTAATCCCAGCAGTCTATGTTGGAGTCTCTAGCTGTTTAATGTGTGTAGCTGTCATTTTGTTTTGCCACTTTTTCTCATTTTCCTTGCCTCGCTAACCTTTCTGTCCCCTGCATTAGTCCACATCGCGGTGCGTAGGCAGGTAGTGTCTCTATAGAGTGTGCTTTAATGCCAGAGCTTTCTCTCATACTTAAAAGACTTATTTCTTTGTTAGTCCATCTTTGTGAGTCCTCTGTCTTCACCCAACCTCTTTCTGATCAAATTCTAGTTAATTTCACAGGATCAGGAACAGCTTTCCTCAAGGCCATATTCTGTTGGATTTTGTTCATTATGTAGAGGGAGGTTGACCTCTCTCAGTAGATGATTCCAGGTTAGACAGACTCTGATTGGCTGTTAGGATCGTAAGCTCTCATCTTTTCTCTTAATGACTCCCTTACTCCAGTTCAGTTAGGGGCTGTCTCCATCTCGTTAGCCTTCTCTGTTATCCGTTGGAAGGAAAGGGGCAGTTTATCCATTAGATGAGGCAGTCTCTCATCTGTTCTATTAGTGCTCCCTGTCTTTTACACTCCTTGTAGTTTTGCTTAGCTCTAATCCGAGCTCAGTTAGGATTACAGCTCCGTCTTCGGGGATGTCCTTATCCCTCACATAGGAGTTAGTGTCTTTTCAAAGCAACTTCTGCTACTGTCTGCTAGTATGAGCCTTCTTTGATTCCATTTAAGTAGAAAAAGGCAAGAGACTAGTAATATTGGTCTCTGGTTGTCATGGAGACTGGAGATTGTCCTGTCCCTGGACATTTGGGTGTTGTATTCTGTGGTCACTGTAGAAAGAGATTTCTGTTCAGAGCTACTCAGCTGCTTTATTGTCTTTCAGTGTTGAACCAAAACAGCTGTCTTGGAGTCTCCTCCACTGTGATTTTCTATTCTTTTTTTTTTAAAAAGTATCTGTTCAATACTGTTAGAGTGACAACTTGTTACAAACAAATTGTCTCATTCTTTCTTGCACAGTTTATGATGCATAATCACAGCAGGAGCACTCTTAATTTGTGCTTTTCTTCCCCAGGCAAGAACCATCCTCGAGCTCAGTGAGAATTTTCTCTTCACAACCTTGGAGTACAAAAGTCTTCATTAGCACGTAGAGGCATGTCATGACACGCTACTAGCAGGTCGTGTCTTGCTCATTTGTAATGACGTTACTGACAGTGATTGAGGTTAAATACGAGGTCCAAGTATAATGGCTGTGACTGGTTCCGGATCAAATCATGAAGTATTCATGACCTGCTGTTTTAGGTTAGAGACAGATGGTTTTATGTTGCATTATATCCTTTTCCTCCATCTGACATCACATCTCGCTGCGAGTTCACTCTGGTTTGCATCTTTTAAAGGCAGCAGACCTTTATTTTCATTTGTGGAAACAAAGTGCTGTTAGTGAAGGGAACCACCGCTGGCTTTTGGTTTCAGCTGGAGAGTTCTTCCTCTGCTAGGGGAGATTGGGTTTCTGAATGGGGAGCAAAGGTCTTCTGTAATCAGACTGAGCTGTTAGTGATGTTGAAGTAAAGAGTCAACGGTTTCCCCTTCCAGAGTCTCGTACCAGTCGTGGTCTCATCAGCTATCTGAGTTACTAAGTAGGAATAATTAATCCTCAGACCATGGTGCACACAGTATTTAGATTCGGGTCGAATCTAACAGCCTTCCCCTCCACAGCTTTGGCGTTGGTGTTGTACATGGGGTTCTCAAAGGCAGCCTGGCCGTTGTTGTTTTCATGGACCGAGCAGCCTGTGTACTGTGTTTTTGGTGTGGTTCTGTGAACACAAACGACATAAAATAGATATAAACAAGCCATAAAAGATGCATTTCTTTAATTGCCTAGTAATGTGCACATAATTAAGTAGCCAGTGATGAAAAGTGAAAGCATTCTTGGGACTAGAGACATCGTAAACAGGCTTTAAGAGGGATTAAAGAGAGTGTGTTGTGCTTTTTAAAAAGCCGGGTGAGATTCCAAACAGCCCATCCAAAACTAATTCCCTCAGTAAGCCTTTTTTTTTTAGATATTAACAGCAGAACAGACGCTATCTGCATCCGTTAACAATGTGTTACACCAGTCAGTTGTGCTTAAAACTTGTCTCAGAAAAATCCAATTTACCACCATCTAAACAGATTGTTTTGCTGCATAGTTTGTGACAGACAGTCACTTAACCATCTCTATGAACTTCAATAACCAAGACACAGAAGCAGGTACTGTTTACACAAATTAGACATCTCCTTAAAATGGTAATCAGGCCCTTTTGCTTTTATTGAAGGACAGTAATACGAGTGAAGTAACAGACCACTGACAGGATCACATTTCATTATCAGGATTCAAGATTCTTTATTTGTCTCATGCATAGTCATACATGAACCACACGCCCGAGTGTGTGTGTAGATAGACAGATAGATAGATAAGTAACGCAGAATAATTTAGGAAAATGTGCAAAGTGACATGTGCAGAAGCAGTGGCAGCAGTTAAGAAGAGTTCAGTGCCTGTCTGAGGTGGATTCGCCTGTCCTGGTTGAGGAGTCTAATATCCTGTGGGTAGAAACTCCCTCTGAGTCTCTCAGTCCTGCCCATGATACTCCTGAACCTCCTCTCTGAATTAAGCAGTTGAAACAGTCTGTTAACAGGGTGGGTTGGATCATTTATGATCCTTGCAGCTCTTGCTTGATGTAAATGTCCGAGAGAGTTGGGAGTTCTGACCTGCAGCATCGCTCGGCGACACGTACCACCCTCTGCGAGGCTTTGCAGTCATGCACTGAGCTGTTCCCAAACCAGGATGTGATCTTCTGCGTCAGGATACTCTCCACAGCGCCAGAGTAGAAAGTTCTTTGGGTCCCTGGAGAGACCTCAAACCTCCTCAGCTGCCTGTGATGATACAGGTGCTGCTTAGCTCACTTAGACTGGGACTGAATGTGCTCAGTCCAGGTCAGGTCTTTGGAAATGTGGACACTCAGGAAGGTTTTCACCCTCTCCACTGGTGACTCACTGATGGTAATGGCCTTGTAGTCCAGTTACTGTCCCCTGCCGTAGTCCACCACCAGCTCCTTTGCCTTGTTGACATTCAGCTGGAGGTGGTTGCCTTGACTCCACAGGTTCTTTACTTCCAACCTTTAAGCCACATCATTTTACAATATTGTTGGGGTGGTGAGTAGCCACACAGTCACGGGTCTAGAGGGAGTACAGTAGTGGACTCACCACACTCCAGTGTTGCTGGTGATACTGTGGATGCCCAACATCTAAGAGTACAGCCAGCTGTTTAGTCCCAAGTCCCTCAGTTTAATGAACAGCTAAATGGGAACTATTGTATTGAATGATGAACTGCAGTCAACAAACAGCAATATGACATAGTTCCCCAGTTTGCTGTCCATATGACTGGTGTGGAAGACATGGGAGATGGCATCCTTTGTAAATCTGTTCACACGGTGGGCAAACTGGAGTGGGTCAGTGGAGCTGAGGATCAAGGTGGAGATGACGACCTTCAGTCGCCTCTCAAACACCTTCATGACAACTGATGTAACTGCAATCGGCCAGTAGCCATTTAGGCATGAGGGCTTGGTCTTCCGTACTGGGACGATGGTGGAAATTTTAAAGCACCTGGGCAGCATGGACGGCACCAGATACTCATTGAAGATATAGATGAAGACACTTGCTAGTTAATCAGCACAACAGTGAAATCACTGCGCCTCGGACACCGTACAAGGATTTGGTGGTGAGTCTGGCGACTTTTGCTAAGGGACTTAAAACAGATGTAATGAATGAATCATTTTTAGCACATACCTTTGTTTGTAGAGATAGAAGCCAAAGCCAGTGAAGATCAGAGCGAAGAAAGGCACCAGTATAGCGATAGCCACAGAACTGCTGTTGGTACCAAGCTGTGGGGGTGGCGAGTTTTGACTCTCTGACATGTTCAGACCTGTAAAGGACAAATGCTTTGTCATTGTACAAACAAACTGTGTTATATGACAAAATGAATGAGTGAAACTGCAAGTTTGTTGTCCTGTTGGGGAGAAAAAAAAAATCCCCATCATATTGGTTGAATTTTAAGAAAGAAGGCCAAACCATGATTGCTGCACTAAATAGTTAAAACCTACTGGGCCAACTGCACTTACAGTGGCAAATTATTGATTTATTCACAGCTTTACATCTATCCTGTATGCATGCACAAAACCAAATGCAGCTTTAAACTTTCTGCTATAGCTGTTAGTAACATTAGCAATGTTGTTACTTCTTAAAACAATCATAACACATTTCTTGCTAAAGATATACTTTAGCCTTCAGAAAAATTTGGTGGAACATTTTCAGAAAGTATCCGAACAATCACAAGTTTGTCATTGTCTTGAGTGGTTTATGTAGCTGTGAGAAACTTTGCCAGGAGCAGTGAAATTTCCTGGTTTGGGTCCCACACACTGTGCTTTTGTTCACTGAGATCCTTTTTTGCGCATCAACCTTTATACACTTCTATCAGACCTTTACATTCTCAGTGCTGCTGAGTCTGCACTGAGGGAACCTGCTGTGAAATTGGTCTGTTAAGATGCACCATCCTTGTTACTGAGCATGGCTGATGTCTTTTTGCGTAAAAACAAAAAACTAAACACAATAAAACAAAAAAAATGTATGGATCCCTTTGTGACTATCTTCTGCAATAGTCCTAATTTCCAAGCTTGTGTTATATGTGCGCAAATCAGTTAAACTACACCTGCCGGTCTAACAACACATTAGCTAAACCTGTTCCTGTTGAGACACTGGAATCGTGTTTAACACGTTATACTTGAAATGTTGTAGTTTAGATAGTATCGTGTTAAACCACTGCAAAGCCCATTAGCTTTAACGGTGACATCTCTGGCAGGAATGCTAGTAAACAGCAATTGATTTTCATCTCCCAGCTGAGTAGTTTCATTTCCTGGATGCTGGAGGATCATATTTGTTCCATCCCTAGATATTCTGTTGAAGAATAGACATGGTAGTCTCAACAGGATACAGGTGGTTGGGATTCAATTGTTTGAAGTCTAATGACAGCCTTTCTTAGGACATATAGTATATATCACAAGGCTGAATCAGTGCAAGCAATGAAGTCACTGGAAGGTCACAATCAGTGAGGCTGATGCAAGAAATGTTTTCTTATTTTTTGTAAT
>JBAMYA010000003.1:2989350-3005598 GCA_037176975.1 Arrhamphus sclerolepis
CCCCCCCCCCCCCCCCCCCCCCCCCCCCCCCCCCCCCCCCCCCCCCCCCCCCCCCCCCCCCCCCCCCCCCCAAAACAGAGCACAAAGCTCAGTTCAAAATCACAGAATAAAACAAACTGTAACAGAAGAAAGAGCAGCACATCACAGCAAAAACAATCTAGCTTTGTGTGTAGTGAGGAAAAATAAAGTATTTCAACTACGATGGAGAGCCCTAAAGAACCTTAAAATCAACAAGAAAACAAAGAGGAACCACACTGTGGAGAAGAAACTGGAGCAGGGTGAAATGCAGCAGAGCAGATTTATTGAACCACAGACATGAAATCGGGTAGATAAGGAAGGCCATGAATAGAAAAGGACAGGACTAGCCTGGGATAGAAAAGTCTGTAATAGAACTGACCATTAAGCTTTGGGCTGGGCGTTCCAGGTACTGGTTTCACGGGTTTCTTCTTCTCTCCAGCTGCACACAAGAAAGATGGATTGACACAGGCACAACTTTACAAGTGTAGAAAGGAATTAAAATGCTTTTATTTGTTTTGTTTTTTTTGCAACTTGTTCAACCTTCAGGCTTTTTCAGTTGATGTCCAAAGAAATAAGTGGAAACCCAGGAGAAAGCACATTTTATGCGACCAATAACCACATTAGAATGCACAGCCGGTCAATCTTAGTCACACGTGTGCAAACTGAGCAAGTGTTGGAAGGGTCAAGCAAAATAAACCACTTTAAGGACCATTATTAGGCAGGACAATGCAAATAGAGGTCATGACCAATAATTGTTGTGCATATTAGATCCATTTATAAGCGGCTTTTGAGTTTTGACCATTCTAACCTCTCATCAAGACTCAGCAATCATTCCCAACAAATAAACCAAACAAAAGACAATAAAAGAAGTCCAATTACAATTTAATATCACTCCAGTGGCATCACATTTACACCCTTCCGCTTACTGTGTGGAGTATGTTAACCTTGCAAAGGGGAAAAAAAAAAAAAAAAAAAAAAAATCAGCATTGGCTCTGCACCAGTCCACAGGGTGTCCACTCTACCAGCAAATCTTGCCCTCCTCCAGATGGTTCGTCTATCCTAATGCGTGAACTCAAAAAGCATTCAAAAACTGAGCGTACCAAAGTGAAACCACGAGGGGAGATCATCCCAAGAAATGGATTTAACGTGGATGCTGACATTGAAAAGAAGAGGAGTGAGTGACATACCTCGACATACAGGCATTTTTCCAGTCCAAGTGCCGTCATTCTTACAGACCCTGTGCTCAGAGCCCCCTGCCAGGAAGTAGCCATGTTGACAGCTGTACACCAAGGTGAAGCCAAACCCAGGCAGATCCATCCCCACCACGTCTACATGGAGGGGGCTCTCTGGCTGCTTGCAGGCATGGGCTGGAAGTTAGACAGGTATATTTTTTTTTCAATGGATTTTTTCTTTGGAGTGAAGAAATAAAATAATAAAGTGAATAAATGAAACAAAAAAGATGTATGTTTCTTACGTATGCACTCGGGTTGTGTTCCAGTCCACGTCAGGTCGGGCTGACAGGTTCTGGAAGAAGATCCCTGAATCAGATGACCTGGCTGGCAGTGAAATGAAACAACACTCCCCACCTAGGCACGGAGAGACAGAAAAGCACACGTACAAAGAGAGCTGAGCAGAGTTTTGTTTGAGCAGGAGGACTATAAATGCCCTCAGAGGAATTAATTTAGTTTATGGGGGGCAGTAATTGTAAAAGATGGATTAGTGTTGTGCTGGCAAATATTGCCCAAGCAAAATGCTTACTTCTAATTGCTTAAAAGCACTCATTGAGACAACCTTGACCTAGACACACGTATTAATCAGAAATATGTGGAAATGAGTACTTTCCAATGACTCTGCTACTCTGCTGCAATAGTTCACTTGAACTTATTTCTGCTTATATTTGTGGTCCTGAAATACTTCGCCTACAACCAACCCTCACTCTGAGCACAAATTCCTTTTAGCACGCCTTCAAAAAGAATGTGTTTACTTAGATTTGAGACCAGTTGCACAACGTTTCATTCTTCATCTCTGAACGAACTTCTTTAAGATCAGAGATGTTCAGCTTTCTCACTCCTTTAAGATTGCTAAAAAATTGGATTCCTTTTGTTGATTCAAATATGTCTGGCTTTAACCTATCAATTTGAAATATTAGTGAGGCAGCTCACATGTACTTAACCTGGAGGAAGTCGGGTTTGTTTTGTTTTTGTTCCCCATAAAAAATGGCATTAAGTTGTAGATGGGTGACTGGTGACACCAATTAAAGTTTGTGGCCTTAACATGCTGCAGACCTTTTTTTTTTCTATCATACATCAATCATAAAATCAGTTTCACATAATTAGACATTTATTTCATCATTCTTCACTGAAAAATCCCCAAACCATGACTCGGGTTTATTTTGCAGAGTAGGAGCAGTTACAATCAGTCCTGATGATCTAATTTTAAAAGAGCAAAAGGTCGGTCTTCAATCTGTTTCAACTCCTTTTTTTTTTTTTTCCTTCTGTGACATCTCTGAGCCAATCAGGCTCGAGCACTCGACCTTTATAGATTACAGCAAATTCTCACACCTTCACAACAGGAGAACTTTGAAGTAAATTGTGAATGAGAAGCAGGAACGTGTGACTTCAATTGCTTCGTGAGTTAATGCTTAACACATTGTTCTCTTGGTCATGACTCACATGCAGTCATTTTCCTAAAAGTGTGATAATGTCTGTTCTCTGATACAAAAAAGATGCTTTCTGATGCAATTGAAAAGAATATTACCACAAAAAAAATACTTGCAGAGTTAAGTTTGGCAAGTCTGACATTCTTTCTAGCGTAGGAAGGTGGACACTGTTAGTTGGTCAGGAAAGATGTTTTACCTTGAAGCCATAGGTCCGATTCAAGGAGCCATAGCGTGGCGTTCCTGGGTTTTCACAGCTGGTTTTGGTTGGTTCTGCAAAGAGCAGCAGCAGAGTGTAAGTAATTACACATAAAATGTAGGAGAAAGATAAATTAGAAGCTGCATCATACATCCACTCTCAAGTCTCAGTTCCTCTGCTCTGTTGTCATGGTAACAGAGGGTTATGTTTGTCATCAGGACAGCAGGGGGCAGTAGTACTTTGTGAGAAAACGAAGCAGGGCCTGATCTAAGAGTTTACTTGTGCAGGAGAGAGCGTGGATGTGTGTGTGGGGCAGGGTCATCAGCATGTAGAGCACATCCTTACGCAGAGCTCGATTCAATACAGCTTCCGAAATGACAGATTCACTCTCCACTTCTCTTTCTCTCTCCTCCTCTACACCCCCCCCCCCCCCAACACACTCCCACCCCCAAACATACTCCCACCCCCTTCTGTTGTCTCCCTCTCTTGCACTTTTTGTAACTGCTCTTTTCCTCTCTCTTTCTATCTTTCCATGTCACCATCTCTCTGTCCCCCCCCCACCTCGTCTGTCTTATTTAAAGAGCAGGCTGCTTTAGCTCAAAACTCATTCTGTTTCAATCACATAGTAATACTCATCACACACGAACATACAGCTGCAATCACACACTAATAAATCACACCACCACACATTCGTGCACACACACACACACACACACGCACACACGCACAGGCTCATCCAGCACAGCATTCTGAGCCCATTTCTATCACAGAAAAAAAGAAAAAAAAAGCTGAAGCAACGCTGAGACTCACTTTATGCTCGCATTTGTGTGACGTCTCATTGTTAATTATGAAACGGAACAGAAAGATGACCCTTAACAGGCTGCAGATTTACACTGTAACTCTTTTTGCAGCTGTTATAGATTAGCTTTTTACATCAATGACGCAACACTTCACAGGCAGCTTCCTATTTTTAGATAGTCTATTTCACATGGACCATTCGACTTCATAGCTGCAGATGTACTGGATGTATACCTTATTGAGTGCTGTGTGAGAAGAAAAAGTCAGGTGTCTGTCCTATTACGAAAGCTATAATTTACTGCAATTATTCAGCATTCTTGATACTGAAGTGTCTACTCTAAATCAGACATGCGAAGTGGTGCTCTAAGCATCACATGTGGTGCTGAACTGACCCAGCGGGACCATGTGTAATGTGTTCTGAACATCCCACCTCGTTGTCTTCTTCTTCTTCATTCACAGAAAGCAGCTGCTTGTTTGAAATTAGATATGGATGTCTGCTCCTGCAAACTTTGAACTAAACCTACAGCTATGATTGGTTACCAAAAGAACTGAAAGTGCTGTTTTACTCTTAACACAGGTAAGAAATAACATATATTCATCCATTTATATTCTAATATTTTAGTTGAATTTTATATTCTTTCAAAAGGAAAACAGCTGTGAGCTTTAGATGACAGTTCATTAGCTGATGAGCCAGTGAAGAGCTTCAAGGTGTGTTCAGTGACAAATATTAGTGAAATGGTGCGCTGCTGTCGTACTAAATACTCACAATCAACCTTTGTGAAATGGTTTGCTGGAAAGAGGTACAGGAAATTATTTGCAGCTAAAAATACAGATGCAGATGCCTGCCATATTTATTTAGAAGGTTTTCAAAAGTTAGAAGAGTAGGTGTGACACAGCTGCCCAATATGAGCTTCCAGTTACTATTCATTATCATTTCAAAATCTTCTTGAAACCTTAACTTTTAAAGATCAAACATTGCTCTGCAAAGTGGAGTAACTGAAATGTAGCTTATTGATATTGGACTATTCTTGCAATGATCATCAGGTGCAAAAATGAACTAGTGGCATCAACCGAGCTATTGAAGCTACAGCACTATGTCCCTGTGTTGGGCTAGGATGCAGTGTCATGTTAGTAGTCCAACAAATGCTTTGATATGTTATCTTAAAGAAGATATCCATTTTGCCACAATGACCTCCTGCAAAATCATATGCAGAAGTTTGGGAAGCTCAAGTGAATCAACCTACACGGACTTTTAATCTCAACCTAGACTTTGAAGTGGGAAGAGCCCCCTGCCTGGGGAAGCGTGGCTGTGCTCCAGCTCAAATGGGGATAAATGACTGATGATGATTAGGTGTGGAAATGTTAAAAAGCAATTAGTTCAATCTCAAATCAATTTTTTGTAGAGGACAAAAGCCACAATACTGTACTCTTAATTAGTTTGAGATTCATTTAACATAATAACCTTGAAATAAATAGACAAATGCGCCGTCAAGGTTGTGACTTAAGTTGAATAAAAACAGGAAACTGCATAAGTCATGTTCTCCCAACTGGAATTGCTTCTGGTTCATTTCTTACCCACAGTGACCACTGTTTAGTCTTTAAAATCTATATCACGTGCATATATATCTGCAATATCTACAAATGCATGAAAATGAAAAAAAAGGAGTTGAGCTGAAACAAAATAGCTACACCTTCATACTTGCTTGCCCTGAATGTGTTGGAGTGTGACCTGCTGTATTCACACTTGGCCTCATTCTAAGATTTTTCACACTTGGTACAAAAGATCTGAATAGTAAACCCTAGAAAACATCGGGGGTATGTCATGCTGAGCTTTTGCATGCGATCCTTTAAGTATAACTGGTAAAATCACAAATAACACTGCTATGACAAAAAAAATTCTACCAAGAACCATAATCACTCCAACAGAGATTGTTTAAGATTGAGAGGCCATTTCTTCACACAGCTTATTGTTATAACAATTTTCCAGAAAAGAAATGTGGTCAAGATCATACATTTTTGCAAATTAATGATAATTGTAAATTAAGATGAGTGAAAAGGACTAATTATTTAGCCCCTATTCAGTGTTTCAGTGATTGTTAAGTGAACACGATCCGCTAAAATTACCGATACAGCGTGGTTGTGTTCCACTCCAGGTGCCGTCGCTTTGACAAAGTCTGGTTGCTGTGCCAACAAGTATTAGAGGTGGAGAACAACTGAAGGAGACTTCTGATTGGTAGATGAAACTTCGTCCCTCTCTGAAACCACCAACTGGAGTGCTTGGGTCACCGCAAAACTTGGCTGCAAACATGAAGACAAACACAGATGCTGACAAGTGCTTTATTTTTGTGGCTACTCAAGGACAGATGTAGGTGTAGTTGGGTACAAAATAGTGAGTTCTTGAGCCAAATCGAATGAATGCACGCTAAATGCTTGTGCTCGTGTGTGCATATGCTTACGTAGGCACTGTGGGAGCATGCCACTCCAGGTGCCGTTGGCCACGCAGGTCAGGACCGCTGGGAATGAGAGCTCGTATCCAGGCGAGCAGCTGTAGCTCAAACTGCTGCCCCATTCAAAGTCACTGCCTTGCACTACCCCGTTGCTGACAGCAGGGGGCGCTGAGCAGGTCACCGCTGGTAGAGGAGAGTGGTTTCCGAAAATTAACAGCCTCAATAGCCGACATTCTCACAAGTGTTTGATCTGATTTTATATTGGGGCATTTTGGAGACTTAAAGTAATATTAAAGTCAGATTATGTTATGACACTTTTGATTAATTAAATACAACAATATAGGGATGACAAAATGCAGTAAGTTGCTTTGACGTACATCGTTGTGACATGTCAATGGATAAAAGGGTAGAATATTTTTGAGGTTTAAGTGGTTTTAGATCAGTGTTTGCCATTCCCATGTCTTCAAGGGCCACTTCCCTGCACGTTTCAGATATTTCATTGCTCCAACACACCTCACTCAGACGAATGAATCACCATTTGAGCAAGAAAACATCTAAAACATGTAGGAAAGTGGCCCATGAGGACCTGGACTGGCAAACTGAAAATTGATTTTCTTGTCATATTTGTTCTGAGCAATAGTTAAAACTTGTTAAATAAAAGTTTTCCTTTGTTTTTTAATATATAAATAATCACCTGTACATATTGGCATGTTTCCACTCCATGTCCCATTTTGGGTACACGTCCTCACTGGTGATCCATCCTCTTCCATTCTATATCCTGGCTGGCACTGAAAGGAAGCATTCTGACCGATCGTGAAGTCTTCCCCATAGCGAAGCCCATTAGCTGGCACACCAGGATCCCCGCAGTTTATCACTGTGGAGAGGAACAAGCGAGGTTTAAGGGGACTCAATGGCATGAAGATATCTGCCTCAAAGGTCATGCTATTGCACAAGATAACTGGAATTTCAATTTGCTTAATACTTCTTTATCTCTGCTTTTTTTTTTTTTTTTTTCCAATGAGTAATTCAAAGACATAAAATGAGATGGAGAGAAAGGTGGGGGGTAAGAGAAGTGAAGAAATGGCAGATGCTGAAAAACAACAGGTACCGTAGCCCTGAGAGGCAAGTGAGACACAAAAAAAAAGATGAATGCTGCATTAGATCTGAGGTCTTTTCTCTCCTATGATTACAACTTCAGAACAGGTGGAAAAAGAGTTTGCCAGAATATACTTGAATTCCTTTTGTGTCTTTTTTTTTCTGTGTAACAGATGAGAGAAAATGTTGAGTGTAAAACATTTATCCCCTCCTGTCTTATTTTGAGGTTACTGTTGTTGTTTTCTTGTTTGTTTTTTAAATCTTATTTTATTTTATTGTAGTAAAAATAAACAGCTGACAATGTTTAAAAGAAGAATTATACATTTTTATTATTTACTAAACCAAGGAATTTGCCCTGGGCCTGTCTTTGCCTTATGCCCAAAGAGAGTTGGGATATTCTCCAGCAGACCCCCGTGACCCTAAATTAGGAATAAACAGTATAGACGGTTGGATGGTAAACCAAGAAAACTTTTGTTCCCCAAACTTAATCAAGCTGTGAACAACAGATGACAAAGTTGGAAACAATCAATCAGTTTGGAGAACAGCAGAAACAACATCGACATTAGGCTTCAAAAAGAACTCAAACCCTACTTTTGTGGATGAAAGTCCTGCTGTTCACTTAAAAATAGCCTTTTTGTTGCCTCACTTTAAATAAGTCCTCTCCTGGTGCTTGTGGTCACACGGAGTTTTGGTTTTTGTTTGTTTTTTTCAAAAGTGTAGCATACCTGCACATTGAAAATGCTGCTGAAAAACTTTTTATGAGACTGACATTTTTGCAGGATTTTGCCTTCCATTACCCCCAAAAGTCTCTCACCAGAAGAAATATAATCTAAAATATTTCTTTCTCCTCCGAGCCTAATGCTGCAAAAAACAGCAGCAATTTGTTCCTAACTGTGCCAGGCAGCAGATAGGGACAAATAGCAGAGATGGATGGATGGATGGATGGAGGGAGGAAGGAAGAGAGAGAGAGAGAGAGAGAGATAGAAAATGGAAAAAAGAATAAAAATATGGACCAGGTGTGTTATCTTCCACTTGAAGTCAGAATTATTGTAAAGTGTTATTGAGAATGGAAGAAAATGACTTCCTAAAGTGTTCTTTGTGGCAGTGGAGCTGAATGAGTCTTTTGGAGAAAGAGCTCTGCTGCCTCTGCAGGGTGTTATGACGGGGGTGTTGGGGTGGTGCTGATTGTCCAAGACGGGTAACAGTTTGTTCAGTGTCCTCCTGTCCCTCACTGAATCAAACGTATCCACTCTCTGTCCTATGATGTTACCAGTCTTGGGGATCAGTGCCTGCTGGAGTCACTGGAACTGAAATGGAATTGGGGGTCCATCGTTGAATGTGTTGAAAACCAAGTTCTACCCCCATGCTGCTGGTGGTCACTGGAGGACGGTGATCTTTTTCATCCCCCTCTACACATCTTTGATGTTACTGTGTTGGAGTCCAGCTTCTGCCTCTTTGACTCTTTACAACTCCTTAGTCCCACCTTCAGTTTCTGCTGAATCCTCTTCAATTCCACCTTGTCCCTACTATACCTGAAGACTCTCTTCTTCTCCAGGTCACTGGTGATCCAGAGCTTGTTGTTTGGAAAGCAGCGTACAGACCTGGTTGGGATGGTGGATTTGTCACAGACGTTTCTGTAATCTGTGATGCAGTCTTGGTTGATGTTGTCCTCATGAGGATCACAGAGCTCTTCCCAGTCAGTGATGTCAAAGCAGTCATGCAGAGCCTTGCTGGCCTCTTGACTCCACCTCCTCACAGACTTGGTGGTAACAGGAAGTCTCTGAACCACATTTTTTGTGTTTGGATATAGAAGGTCCAGAGTCTTAGGCGCAGGCTCCACGAAGCCGGTTACACGTTCCCAGCCGGGCACATTCCTAGCTGATCCAGCCTTTTTGTCAGACGAAGCCTGTGGTTTCATACGTCAGAAGTGCATCGGTTTGAAACCGGATTCCAGAGTGAATAGAAGAGCAGCTTTGTGCTGAGAATGAAACCGGTAGTACAGCCATCATCGCCACGCTTCTTCAACCCTGACCTTAAAGAGAACCTGGGCCGCAAGCCGTACCAGAACAAAAACAATAGTGTTGGATAGCAGGTTTGTTTCTCTGCTGCTGCTTGTAGCCTGTATCCCGCTTAGTTTTTGTTGTGCCAAAAAGTTTTTTGTTTTTTTTTGTTTACACCGCGTAGGATTCTGCGTATGCTCAGCATCTTCTTCTCCGGTTCAGAGCTGTCTGCTCTCTTTTTTTCAGTCGTGCAAATCATTGCAATCTAATACTATTTACATTTTACACATTTTCTAATTGTTTTTTTTTTTGGCTTTGGGGCCATGTATTTGTGTATGCACAGTGTTTCACAGTCCATTAATTGCTTAAAAGTTGGTAAAATTAAGTCCAAGTTCACATGGTTAAAGTCACCAGTGATGATAAAAGCCTCTGGGTGTTTCTGCTGTAACCTGGCAACAGTCAGGTGTATGATTTCACATGCTGCCACAGCAAAAAGCATACCCATGACCAAAAGTTCAGTGTCCAGAGAACAGAGATGTTCCTTCATGGTAACATGTCCAGGGTTGCACGTTGTATTTCCTGCCGGATGTGTGATTTAATCCCAGGCAGTAGCAGTGTTTTGGAGAGCACCAGCAGCTGGTACCGTGTACAGGTGAGCACAATTCCATGCTGATCGGCATGATTTACGATCATCAGAAGTGGAAAAAGTCACCAGAAGGACCAGTGAAACATGGGGAAAAATCAAAACCAGATTCATAATGATTACTTAGAGCAGGGAAACACAATAAAAAAGTTAAAGTAGAAAGAAAAAAAAGTTACAAGAGCTACTGTAACAGTCGCCTGACCTATGGCGCCAACTTGAAGCAATCCATTCTGATAGGAGGATAGAAGTATGCCTTCCCTGAAGGACCTTTTACCAAATGAACAAACTCACCAAGCCACAAGAGTTGTTTCCCTGGCAACAGGGACTGAGAGAAAGCAGATATTATTGTCCTATCTTCTCTGTCAGGGTTGTGTTTTTAACAACTCTTTCTGACATTTCAGTGGGAAAAGCTGCAAATTAGGTCTTAGGTGAATTGTAAAATATGTCTATGTTGATACACAAATATACAGCCCCAATTCCAGTAAAATGTGTAAAATGTAAATAGTATTAGATTGCAATAATTTGCAACTCCTAAACCCATATATTATTGACATAAAGAGGTGTGGAGGTGGGCCCACCTTCTGAATGAGAATAAATAAACCAAAAATAAATGGGAAACTGAAGCTCAGCAGACATGCCTCATAGTGCCTTCCCATCAACGTCTGTCAACTCTGCCAACATGGAAAAAGCAGGAGCTTTAATCAGAACTGATAGGCAAGTAACCATTGATGAGCTGGCATCAGACAGCATAACTGCTTACAACAATACTGAGTCACTTCAATCACAAAATTTTATTGTGTCCTTGGATCATCAAATCACCAAATTTCACAATGAATAAAATTATTCTTCAACATGACCATGCTACAGTCATGCCTCAAAACAAGGGAGGCAATCACGCTCAGACCTCACACCTCCATATGTCTAGAAGGTGGTGACCCTGCTGAAAAGGAGGGATGTGAACCTCTGATGTGTAGCTATAACTGGTTGCATGATATGTTTGATTGTGTTCTTTATTTCTTATGTAATAATAATAATGATAAAAAAAAATGGTACTACTTTTAGATTTATCTGTGTATATAAAATTCATTTTGGATGCCTAATTGAAAGAAACCAACAGAAACAGCTCTCTTTACAATAATTCAGTTGCATTAGTAAAATCGTTTCAAGTTTTTTTGTGTGAGAAATTCAGGCGAGGGTGAAATATCAGTGAATCATGGCCAGGTGTCAAATGTAGCCATTGGTTTTGAATACATTTGACATTCTGACTGACCTCAACTAGGAATAGTCATTTTCTTATTACCAGTATCCAGGTATGGGCAAGACAATGAACCCCACACTGTCCCCATTCCTCCAGTCACTAAGGGGTCACAATCCAGTGTTCTCATTTTGCTGATCCCAAGCCAGGATAAATGGGGAGGTTTTTGTTAGGAAGGGCATCCAAACTGTAAGGTATGGTATGCCAAATCAATATGGGGAACACGATGGTCCACTGTGGTGACTTCAAAAAGGGAAAAAGCTGAAGAAAGTCTTTTTTTTTGATCCTCAAGTACAACACCAATTTCCGAAAAAATCTTGTGATGCGGTGTAAAGTGTAAAAAGGAAATAAATAAAAATGCCATGATTTGCAACACTCATAAACTCATATTTCATGCTCAATAGAACATAAAGAACATATCAGATGTTGACACAGACATTTTACCATTTCTTGGAAAATATTTGCTCATTTTGTCTTTGATGGCAGCAACACATTTGAAAAAAGTTGGAACAGGTTGATGTTCACTACTGTGTAGCATCTCCTCTTCTTTTAACAACTGTCTATAAAACATAAGCGAGGTAAGTGAGGAGACCTGTTTCTGGGGTTTAGGGGGAGTAATGTTGCCCTTTTCATTCCAATGCAAGATTCTAGCGTCTCAACAGTCCTGGGCCTTTGTTGCCAAATGTGCCAAATGTTTTCAATTGGTGAAAAGCCTGGACTGCAAGCAGACCCGTTCAGGACCTAGATTGCTTTTCCTGTGAAGCCATGCCGCCATGATGGATTCATTATGTGGTTCAGCATTGTCTTGCTGAAATATGCAAGTCCTTCTCTGAAAGAGAAAACCTCCATGCGCTCTTCAGCATTGATGGTGCCTTTCCAGATGTGCAAGCTGCCCACACAACAGACTGTTCACAGACAGGGATTTCTGGAAGTGTGCTGGAGGCCATGCAGTGATGTCCAATAAAGAATCATGCCTGTGTTTTAATGCAGTGCTTCCTGCAGGTCTAAAGATGGCACACATCTAGTTTTGGCCTTAGGCCTTGTGCCACACTCCTGATTCTTTGAATCCTGTAGATGGAGGGATTGCAATTTTACATTTTGGAACATTTTTTTCTTAAATTATTTATTTTCAGACACAGATTTTTGGACCTCTGCCCATCTTTACATCCGAGAGACTCTGCCTCCCTAAAATTCTCATTTTAAAAGATGCCTGGATACTACACAATGGTAAAAAAAAAAAACCTTTTCCAACTTTCTTGCATTGCTGTCATTGAAATCAAAATGAGCTAATATTTTTCATGAAATGGTAAAATATCTCAGTTTCCACATCTGGTATGTTCTTTATGTTCTATGAGGAATAAAATATGGGTTTATGATTACAGTCAATCATTGTACTCAGTTTTTATTTGCGTATTACTATTATTGACGGAATTGGCATTGTAATTAATTTTGTTTTTTTCCTACAAGCATTTGTCGACCACCTGTTACAACACCACCTTGATTGAAGAATCAAAAATAGGTATGTAATTAAAAACCTGATGGCCTCAACTGAGGGACGTACTACTAAAAAAAAAAAAATTTCTCACTCACAATTCCATTTTAAAAAGTCTTTGATCAAGTAGATGCTCTACCTACTACGGTACGGTTCTGTGTTATTTGTAAGTTTGAAAGCTGACAAATGATAAACTGAAGATTTGCACTCTTGAGGACCGTTAGGTTTGCCCTGAAAGGACTTTTAGGACATGGTCTTTCCTGGACTTTCTCCTCCCAGTGGAGTAGTTAGTTCTTTTTGCAAAGTCCATGGTACTCAAGAATTTAACTGGTAACAGGAAAACATTAGGATACTTCTTGAATTCTTCTTCTGGACCAGATGGGGGTTTCAGGTGCCTTGCTCAGGGGCCCCTCATTGATGGATGTGGACGTGGTGAGGCGCTTGTTCGGGCACTCGCCCCGCCCTCATCATTGGTGGTCCAGGGATTGGGCCGGCGACCCTCCGGTTGCCAGCTCAGATTTCTAGCCAGTACGCCACGGAACCCCCCATTTGAACTCATACCAGCCAGTTAATCCCATAATGCACCACAAACATGCAGCACTGGATATTATTTGTTAACTTAACTTAGGCTTCGGCCATACTATGCAAAGAGACAGAAAGTTATGCTTATTTGTAGTTTATGCTTATTTGTTGCTTTTCCAGCAGTTCTAAAAAAAAGAAAATCAAGATTATTCATCTCACTCTATGAAGTGAGTATAAGAAGCAAAAAGATGTGACGCTCATTTCATTACTCAGAGTTCAAAATGTTAGAGAATCACTTAAAACTAGGCAATAAAAAGTGCCACAGACAGATGGGAAGGAAGACTTAGCTAATCAGCATAAGGTGGTTGATCATAATGTTACAACTGATGGTGTGTTTTACATCTGCAGAGACTATTAGCAAAATGTGGACTGGTTACATACTGGTACAGTTGGGCTGTGCTCTTGACCATGTCCCATTGGCCTGGCACTGCCGGGTGGTGGCCCCAGTGAGCAGGTAGCCATCCATGCAGGAGTAGATTACAGAGTGAGAGAATGTCGTTCCGTCCAGGCGAAATACTCTGCCATTACTGGGAGTGCCAGGATTACCACACTGGACAGCTGCAGGAAGGATGACAGAATGAGAGAGAAACATGGGTGAATCTGGAAGACTTTTAGTGCTGTTAAAGATGAACATATTACTGAATGAGAATCAAAAGTTCTAGCTCCTACGTTTGCAGAAGGGCTGCGTGCCAGACCAGGTCCCATTGGGGAAACACATCCTCTCTGAAGAGCCAATGAGTTCATAGCCCTCCGAGCAGGTAAAGTAGACTTTGGAACGGATCCGGAAATCGGTTTGTTCTCTTGAACCGTGAGAGGGAATACCAGGATCACCACAAGAACCAGCAACATCACCTACAGAGAGAGAAAGAAGATCAACTTTACAATGTCAACTTGTCTAATTCACACTGACCATGAATTATCAAATTAAAGTGTACAAAAATAAGAAGAGGGAGGGGTGAAAAGGAGCAAAAGATAATCTAAAGCATGTCTGTAAATCACTTTACCGCTGTCACGAGCTTTTGAGACACCACTGACAAGTGCAAACAGTTTTAATATTCATTTATAAATCTAATCTAAATTCTTGTTGTATGCAAGTGTGAAAGTTCTGCAACACATATTATGTTGGTGACAGGAGGAATATGTTTACCCTGAGACTGCACGTGTGTATATGTATGCAATCAGTTAGTGTGTGTGTGTGTGTGAAAGAGAGAGAGAGAGGAAAGAGAGAGAGATCCTCCTCTGCCCTTGCAGAGCTGCCTGGTCAGCAAATTTTGTCTGACACACAGAGAGCACTCTTAGGAGCACGCACGCACGCACACACACACTTCATCACGCAAAAATGCACGTTATCCCAGAAAAGCTCAAGCTTAGAATAATATATTGCCACTCAGACATCTTTGGCTCACATTGCCCATTTCATTAATGGTATGAAATTAGCATTAGGTTACGTGTGCATATGATTAATGCCACAACCTGATTAATTTCTGTTAGTTTTGGATCACTAACTGCATTGTAAAGTAATTTTTTTAAAGATTTCAAACAGCATTCACTCCTGTCCTGATCGTAAAGTTGAGGTGTTCAACATAATACAAGTGTTTTTCATACACACTGTTTAACATACACAATATTTTTGCAGTTTTGTCTCACGTCTATGACAAATAACCTCATTTCATACTGCTCACAATATACAACAAACATGTAGGACCTCTGAAAATCCCAGATATGTGCAAACTTTGCCTGTTTCATAAAAAAAGCATCTTTTTTGATACACACATCTTTATCTCCTCAAAACACACACAAACCGTCACAAAGGTGTTGGCAAAAAGAATGACCAAAGTGTGTCGCATGAATGCGCGAATACTTTTCTTTGGATTATACTTGTTGATAAGCATTCAATGTTCTAAAAAATAGGAACACAAATTTTGATCACATTCAATGTAAAATAAATAAAGTGCCGTCGAAGGTGCGGCCTCTACGTTTGCAATGACCAGACGTAAAGCGATTGATTAAATGCACTTATGTAACTTCTGTTCTTAAAATGTCAAGCTGCACCCAGCTGCTCATTAGCCTAATTTAGCATAAAAAAAGTTGAAATGACAAAACAGCTAGCGTAGCTCCGTCTAAAGGTTATGAAATCAACCTCACTGCAGCTTTAAAGTTCAGTACTTAACATAATTAACATATCTCATTTTGTTTCACTCAGATCTGGATGGTCAGGTTCCATGTCCCTCTATTTCTTCTTCTTTTTTTTTTTAATCACAACCTTGATTGCAAACCTTGGAAAAGTTTAAAGTGCCACAAAACATTGTCAAGGGGGACCTCGAAGAGGATGTTTGGTCACGTATTCTCCTGGTTAATGGACTGACGTGAGTGATGTGAGTTTTAGAACTGAACTCAAGCGAATGGCCCTGAGAGCCCTTCATGGGATTGGAGTGGGTGTTGATATTGAATAGATGGATGAACTGAACTGAATTACATTGAACAATACTTTATTATTCCCCAAACACAAATCATACTGTTGCATTATAAATGCAGTGAAAAAAAAAAAAAAAAATGTGGAAAATATTTCATGTAAATCTCAGCTAAAAAGTAAAAAAATGAAACCCTTAGATGAATTCATCTTAAGTTGAATTCAGTTCTGACATACAAAACAGAACTGTTTGTTTGCTGCTCAACATGTTGTCTAAACCTGAATAACACATTTCCTTATAGATCGATTTAGTTCTTTTTCTTTTCTTTTTTAGCATGACTAAAGTTAAACTCCTCAATACCATAGGCCACATAAATATATGTCTGTTCCTAAACGGTCTGCTTCAGTTGTATTTTTCTTAATTTACGCTAATTTTCCTCAGAAGAGTGTTCCTTTATCTGCTGCTCAAAGGAAGAATCGGAGAATGAGTTTACATTTCAATTCAAGTTTTTATTAATCTCATGCACAATATCTTCGGCCCACTCTTGATACCAACTTGTGATGCCAAAGAATGAACCCAGAAGTCTGTTTCTACAGTGTATTTATACCTAAACAGAGGGATTCTGTGTGGAAGTCTCTACCTTATTTACTAA
>JBAMYA010000003.1:3007292-3019733 GCA_037176975.1 Arrhamphus sclerolepis
AGAATGAACCCAGAAGTCTGTTTCTACAGTGTATTTATACCTAAACAGAGGAATTCTGTGTGGAAGTCTCTACCTTGTTTACTAAAGCCAAATACTGGGAAGACACATATACCTGTCCGAACCTCCAACCATCTATTCCTGCTCATTGCTAAACTAAGACGGACCCAAGACCTCAAAGGTCATAAACTATCAGGACTAGAGAAAAACAAGGATGTGAGAGGCCACGCCAAGCTTCATGCAGTTAAACTGTAGCATAATCTTCACAGGTGCACGAAGTCATCTGATCAAATCTTAACATTTATTTTATTGTTTTGTGCGTGTGAGAGTTGTGAGACTCAAGAAGCTCAAAGCCAGTGATATCCATCCCTTATCGATCGCCAAACGTCCTCTTTTGCCCGGACATGTTCACTTTTCACGTCCTATCTGGGGCGCCCGGCTTTTTAAAAAAATGAATTCATGAAAATGTCCGGTTTTCACTGTTTTTCAAAGGAGCATTAAGCATCTATTTAAATTGCCTGGTGCTTTGCACAGAATACTACGGTACTTTGTTGTGTGACGTTATTCCAGAGAGGCTGCCCTGTGCAGACAGTGCTGCAGGATTGTGCGCAAAATACCGAAACAAAAGTGTAGCTTCACAGATGAACTGCAAAAAGGAACTTCCAACGTATCGTCCCGGTCTGGACAAGTGGGAGACTGAGTGCACCGTGTGCAAAGTTGGCACTGCGTGGGTGTTATTCTGATGTGAGCACAGAAAAAACAAAGCCGTGTTCACAGTTTCTTTTCGTTTGTTTTCTTTTCTTTTTTTTAATACGTTAAATCAGTATCAGGATTGTGTAATAGCAGTTGCCAGGTGGTCTAGTGGTTAAGTTGGTGGACCCTCATACAGTAAGTTGTGGGTTCAAAACCCACAGTTATAACATGTTGGTGTGTGTATTCACCTTTTTTGGCTCTTTCTTTCTCTCTATCCAATAAAGGCCACTAGAAAATCTTTTAAAAAGATACTGATATGACATATAACACATGACCTGCTAACTACTGCTGATCAAATGGTGAATAATCTGTTGGGTTCATATGTTTGTAAATCTGATTCTCATGGAGTCAGTGCCTCACCAGCCCTGAACTTCACTGCATGTGGTCAGGAGACAATATTTATGTTTACATATTAGAAAATTTTCATTTCAAACAGAACAGGGATGTTTTAAATAAATGTATGGTTTATAAAGCGATTTTGCCATCTTTGAGTATCTTCGCAGTATCTCCAAGAGGCCGAGTAGGGTGTCCTGTTTTTAGGTTTTCAGAATATGGTCACCCTATTCTTTAACTCTTTTTAGTCCTATCTAGAATCAGAGGGATTTGCTGGAGCCTGTGCCAGGCAGGGGGGACACCTTAGATAGGTTTCCAGTCCAGTACAGGGCACCCTCAACATTCAACAACAAACAAACAAACAAAAGCAGTCAAATTCCAGTCATCCCAGTCTGTGATTTTATCTATAGTTAATATGCCCACAAAGTTTGCCAACAATTAGTGATTTAATCAGACAACTCCATAGAAATGTAGATGAACTTTTCTGGAGACATCATTTATATTAGATCAGAAATACATTCACTGATCAGTTGCTCATGGTGGAGCAGAATCACAGAGCAGCTCCAGGCTAGACCCTTATCTGTACAGGGGCCATGGTGCAGACCTGCCAGGTAGACACCATGAATCATTTCTTAATCATTTTCTAAACTATTACCCTCCTTCACTCTATGTCTCCCTCAGGCAGTTGCCGTAAATAACTATGTATTCTTAGTCAAGATGTCTGAAATGCGTTCCACCCAGCTTGTTGTATAAGAACTAGCTGGAAGCCTCTCACTCTGTAGCGCAACAATCATCTTCCCAGCCAGCCAACCGAGAGCCATATAACAGAGTTTATGTTTACATGGTGGAAGGTAAGGAGGACTCATTATTGTTATTTTCCTTATTACAGTCGAGTCGAATCAGTGTTGAGATAAATGTCTAAAGGAGTTTCAGATGTGAGGAAATAAACTTATGCTTGAGCGGTTTGCAGAACAATCACAGTAGTTCATATAGTTCATAAAATTTACATAGCATACACAGAAAACAGAGCTAAGGCTATGGAAAGTGTACTGGATGTAATGTAAATACAGATTTTAAATAACTGTTTAAATGTGTCTGTTTTTATGTGGTCTTGTTAAACAATTCACAGGGCTCTGGGGTTAAAATGAGTCCTTTGTATTCAGAAATAACACTAACACAAGTACACAAGATGCTGACGCTAGACTGCAAGAGGAGAAATCCATGTGGTTTGGAGTTCAGGACGAAGAGCAGGAACTGTTATGCTCCAGAGCTCTTGTAACAGACGGAAACCGATATTTTCAATTTTTCACGCAACAATATTTCCAAGGTACGTTCACTCTCTCCCACCCCCCTATTATTCCTCTGACTGAGTGCAAAGGCTTTAAGAAAGCGTGCCTGCAGGATGTAAAGTGATGAGGTGCTTTACACTCTAGTAAGTCTACATCTTTTAGGCGTCTCACTTTTATCTACAACTCCTATCTATCAGTGCCTCTGATAGAGCGGACAATGCAGTCTATATATTCAATAAAGAGGTTGAAACAGTTACCTGAGCAGAAGGGCATGGGGGCACTCCACATCCCATTGAGTTGACATGTCCGAGATGTTTCCCCTTTCAGCTGCCTCCCGCCCAGGCAGGAGTATCGAACCGTTGAACCAAATGTAAACTTATCTCCGCTCAGCACACCGTTTGGGGGAGAGCCGGGATGACCGCAATCCACAACTAGATATCAAGAGAGATGGAGGGAGATAAATGGAGGAAAGACAGGTCATTTTGACTCTGCTTTCTGACAGGAACTCCCAGTGACTGCTGTCAAAAATGAAAGAAATGAAAGAAAAAATAATAACTATTTTAAAAAGAATTCACACAATATTATTTATCTACAAACCTATACATTCAGGTAGGGGTTTGTCCCATTGTCCAGTAGGTTGACAGGTCAGTACAGGTGATCCAAACAGGTAATATCCTGGGTTACAATCATAGAAAACCACTGTGCCAAAAGTAAAGTTGCCATGCTCTATTTTACTCTGCCGAATGGAGTTGGGCGGGATGCCTGGATCAGAGCAGTTGACCACTATACACACAGAGAAACACAGAGAGAGACAGAGACACACCAGTACAGAGAGACAGGAAGAATGCATGTGTTATTTGGCATGAACCAGAGAGGGTCATTT
Source organism: Arrhamphus sclerolepis (assembly GCA_037176975.1). Classification (NCBI taxonomy): domain Eukaryota; kingdom Metazoa; phylum Chordata; class Actinopteri; order Beloniformes; family Hemiramphidae; genus Arrhamphus; species Arrhamphus sclerolepis. The sequence goes on from JBAMYA010000003.1 coordinate 3,010,548, forward strand.
CTCTTCCTCCCTCTCTCCCAATGTTTTGCATTTGGCATGCAATTCGGAGCAATAATGGAGGGCATAATAAGAAGGATGTGATGAAGAGGGGAGAAATGAACGAGGCTGGTCTTTAAAGAGTGAATGCAGCAGATGTTATGTGATGATATGATGAACAAGGCTGGTCCATATTCGATCTGGCAGCCCAGCAGTGCTCTGACTTCTTATCATTATGCTGCACTTTTAATTTTACTCAGTTCATTGGCACCTCATTCTGCAAATGGAGCAGATCGCCGATAGCTCATAAACAAAAATACGAACACACAATTCACGCTCTTGCTGTGACTGTTGTTTTAGCAGGTCTTGGGATTTCTGTTTAAGTGAAAAACCCAAGTGCATGTTGCAGAGGTACAAAGTGTTACTCTCTATCATGGCAAGATTTTTGGTTATGATGGCAGAGGTGAAGTTGAGGCAGAGAAGAGTTAGAACTGAGGCGAAATACCAGTGGTGGCGCTAAATGAGGTCAGAAAGAAGCAGTGAGTCTATAAGAAGAAAAAAAAACATGGGTGGTGGAGCGATGTTAAAGGTTAGGGATAAATAAGGTTAGGGGTGAATACACTTAACTTTTCTCCCCACCTTTACACGTTGGAGGCGGGTGGTTCCACTGGCGGTTGGCCTGGCACTGAGCATGTGCGGGCCCCTCCATCTCGTAACCCCGGTTACAAACAAAGCTGACCACATTGTTGAGGTTGAAGCCGTTTCCCACCGTGCGACCATATATGGGACTGCCTGGATGGCCACAGCTGATCGCTAAAGGAAAAACAATGCGGATCGTTAACAGCTGAAATACATACAGAGTTCTGTTCACACGTTATCACATTGCATTATTATTCACAAAAACGTTAGTATGCTTTGGAGGGTAAGAGCGCCATCAGTATAATCTATTAAAAATGAATATAATGTACAGTCTGTTGACAATCGGGAGAAGCTTGTGATTTTCCATCTGAGGATATTTTCTCTATTAAAGACAAAAACGGCTTTGAAACACATTGTATCAGATGAGGTTTAAAAGTAGATGTGGGTTGTTTTCATCTAATGATGAATTTACAAAAATCTGTGTTTACTTCTTTCTTTTAAATTTAAGCTAGTAAATCCTCAAGGAACAATAATTTCTCAGTCTCAATTAAGAGACCAAAAAACAGAACTGAAGTTGAGTATCAACTGCTGAACTGAAAATAAATTCCTCCTTTGTGTTGCTACCAATCTGATTAAATATAATATGCATGATATACGTTTAGCTGCCATGTACCAGTGGTGCATAACTGTAGCCGACCACTGATGGGATTCAGATGCAACTGAAAAAAGGCTTTTCAAGGCACACTGCTCTCATCAGATGCAATCATGGAAAATGTTGTTGTTGCATGAAAGCCAAAAACGTGATAAAACACACACACAAAATCTACAATACTGTCTAAAATATCCTTCTCCATGAATCACTCCTAAATATTCATAAGAGTGGCAGATGACTGAGGCGACAGTCATTATTTTGGGAATAGCAGGCCCCGCCATGTTCTGTCCTCTCTTTGCTATTGTGTGTCATAATTATTTATCTTCTTAACTTCATTCACTGGAGCTTCTTTGGGTTTGTGTGATGTTTCCGTAAAAAGGCTGTTTAAAGTTACTGCCAGACTTCCCCTTTCATCCGCCTCTCAATCTGTCTGGCTTAAAATTTCATTGGGGATGAGAGGGGAGGGGAGGAGAGGAGTGTAACCAAAGTAGGAGACTTTCTGTGGGGTTAAAGGATGACAGATGAGAAAGAGAGTGCAGAAGAAGGAAAAAAACAAAAAGAACAGCTGAGGTGGGGAGAGCAATGCTGAGATGACGAAGACGAGATACGACGAGAAAGGCAGAAGCCAAGCAACTTGATCAGCGAGAATCAGAAGTTTTGTTCGCTTGCCGAGGATACAAATTTATCTGACATTGTCAGCATGCCCTGCAGCTACACGCACACAAACACACCCATGTTCACGTTGGACACATCGCAGTCTCATCATCATTCTGTGTTTGTGTCTCTAAACAAGAGCCTCTCATCTCCATAATCACAGTATAATTTGGCTGTAAAATGATTTCCCTCAATAACTCCTGCATGAATAACCTCAATAAAAGCAGCACAGCACTGCAGCACTGAGACACCAGTGGCACACACCACCCCGACCACATAGACATAGATGTACGCCCACCAGAATGCACATACGTACACTAACACGTGCTGGTAATACCCTATATTGATCAATCTGTTTTGTTTTTCGGTTGAAATCCAAAAACAAAAAGCCCCGTCAACACAGCTGTAGACTCCATGACACCACCTCTGTCTTTTCAATGAGGCCCTAATTTAGTGAAAAAATGCCCTGTCGCTTTTGGGAACTGAGGGCCTCTAATTGGCCGCATCATCGGCACCTCAGCTCTGCCTTAAAGCATTTATGACACTCACAACAAGTGACCAATTTCAGAAAATAATTTTCACAGTAGCTTGCGCGTGTCAGAGCCTCGTGTCATATCTTCAAGCTCTGATAATAATCTCGCTCAGACCATTCTGACAAATTTAAGACAGTCGGTGTGAATCTGAAGATCCTTAGCGCCACTCGGCGAATATTCAATGATTCCGTTTATTTCTCAAGTGAAAAAGCACAGCTCAGATGTAGTCATAAAAAAAAAGAGATAATATTTCCCTTTTTTATATTTTCCATTCCCGCACTGCTGCTGTTTTTTCTTCATTTTCATCAAGAAAACACAAATAATTTCCATGTATTTTTCCGTGTGCCTGAATGATAGCTGCAGTTATTTACAGAGTAATGTGAATCCTGCAATGACGGTAAAAAAAAAGATGATTATTCCATTGTTGACACGCATGCACAAGGAGACGCACAAACAGCCAAGGATGGTTTATAGTCCCTCAGTTGAGTATTTTCAAGTGATCACAACAAAGATGTCAACTATGTGCAAAGTTACATCACATACAAGGCTGGAATCCTGATTTATTTATTTCATACCAAATGAATGCGCTTCCTTTAGCTTTAAAGGGAATCTTTGTCAGCGAACATCACTGATTTTTTTCATTATATTTTCAAGGCAGGTAAACTTCTCTTTGAACTGCCCTCCTTCGTCATTGATGAATACCATGCTAAACATCAAAGGGAAAGGATGATTGGATTTCATCAGATTCAACTTGCTACATTACAGCATCTCACCGGTACTTAAAGACTTTACAAACTTATTTCCAATTACCACATACCTCTTTATGCTTTTTCACTTCTTTTCATTCATCTGCAGCACTGGTTTACCTTTGAAATTACCTGTAAGTTGTTGGTTTTTTTTATTTTTTTTAATTGACTCTTCACCTAACGAGGAAAGTGGAATGTGCTGCCGAACAAAAAGCCGTCTCTTCACCAAACCCTCCTGCGATGAATCACTATGTGAAGCAAAAGGCTACATGTGGAACAACCTTGTGGCTCAGTCTTGTAAAAATAAAGCAAAACAGTAGTTATGATTAAAAAAAAAAAAAAAAGATGTCTAGGACTTAAGAGGACATATGTGAGTCATAACCTGTCCTTTAAAATAAATTACTGTGATTATCTCAGTGTGTGTTTTTACATGGGATTTCATTGGAGTATACGAAGGCACATATTCTGGGGAGAAAAAAAAAGCTCTTTTCCCGCTTTTTCTTTTTTCTCCTGTGGTCAGACACAGCACAACCCTGTTAGTTTGGGAGAAGCCTGAGTCTGAAAACACACAGTTAAACGATTTATTCATGTTTCCAAGATACCCCTTGCATTCTCAACACATCTGCTGTCAATTTACTTTGAATAATCTCAAGCATCTCTGAACTGAATTGTGGTCCATTTGCTTGATTTTGGAAGCATTGCTCCATCAGAAGATGAGAAGAGTTCAGTTCTTTAGGTCTTAACGCCAGCATGAGATGATTGTCAGCGGTAGTTTCATAACTTATGCAAATTAAGACAATGTCTTACAGCACGCTATCTAATTTATTATCTAATTATACTTGCTGATTTACTGTCGTCACTGAATGCACCGCTTTTACAAAAGCAAACTTGTAAGCAACGGTGAAACTTTGTAGGCAACAGCCTGCACCACTTCAACATGTAACTCACAATGAAAATGCACCTGAAGAAATATGATAACCTACTGCACATGGCTGAACTGCTGACAGGTGAGACAGACTGGAAATACTGGAGAATAAACCAGCCACATACTTGTTTGGTGAGGTGGAGTGAACGTGCAGTCAGGATTGGTACTGAATACTGCATGATTATAAACAGGCTTCAGTGGTTATCACTGAGTGCAATTTGTATCTAAAATACATACACATGAAAGATCAAAGCTGTTGGACAGCTCTCAAATAAGGCACACTCCGCAGAAGAGCAAAGCGAAGTGGAGTCAAGTGGATCTCTTCAGTACATATGAACAGCTATGAGCAAAGTTGTGAAAAGGTTGTTAAAAGGGAGGTTTTTTAACTTCACCGCTAGTTTCTTTTGTTTTTTTTTTGTTATGTAAAGCAAGTCAGACACTGCATCATTTCACTGGGAAAACGGCACAATACATCTTGAATTCCACATGTGTGTTTGTATCTTGTTCAACGGTGATGACCACAAGGTGTCATGGATACAGGAGGAATAATAGCTGATATGTCAAATTAGAGTAAGAGATGAATGCGTGCTTGTGTGTCTTCCTTACATATACAGATGGGCAGTTGTCCAGACCACTGGTTGTCTTGGAGACAGATTCGAACCGATGAGCCTATGAGGCGGTAACCAGAGAGACACTGATACACGACTGTGTCACGGTATCCAAAGTTCTCCCCGATCACCTGACCATTCACGATGCTCTCTGGGATTCCACAGTGGCCAGCTGGAGGAGAAGCACACATGAAATGAGCTCTACTGTCTAATAATGACATTCTTTGACAGCAACAATATGACGCTCTGATACTGAAGATTTTAAACAAAGTCTTCTATTATCCTCTGTGTTTCTATTTACCTTTATTTCGAAACATAGCTATGATATAGCTTTTTCAAACAGACATATTTGGCTTTTTTTTTCTCCCCTCTTCAAGAAATCGTAGTAAGACCAAAACACGGCGTGGGGGCCTTTTTACTCCCTGATCACATTCATTCACAGAGCTCTGATTGATGCACAGTGCTAACACAAGATGCTTTAAAGCCATTTCAAAAAGTCAAAAGGGAATGTGTATTTTCTGCTCACGGAGATTTTTGGATTGAGTATTGATTCTGTTCTCTACTGTAGATAAAGCCTTCACTGCATCCCTGATGTCAACAAAATGTTAACGATTTAAACACAGGCAGGGAAGCGGAACAGACTTAGAAGAAAAAAAGTTGTCTTGCATTAATTTTGTCATTTGACATTGTATTTTAGGTGCTGATTACTTGGCATTATAGTGCTTTACAAACAAGGAAACACACTTCACTTGCTTAAATATGTTGCTGACACCAGTGTACTGAAGGATGGAAGGTTTAGGTAAGTCAGTTTACAGATGTAGTTACAAGAAAGCGCCAGATCATACTGTACTTACATTTCACAACAACGGGAAATGAAAACAGCAAATGCAATTGTGTACCACTTTGCCTAATTTAACTTTAATTCCTTTGATAACTGAAAAGGGCAAAATAACTCCTCCACAGACATGCAATTTTAAAAGTAAAAAATGAGCACCATACAAATCAGTCTGGTTTTGACGGATTTTGGAGAGAAGATGGTGTTTATAGTACTTTGGTGGGCTCATGTCTCCTCCTCAGCTTGGGTTAAGTTTGTTTGAACACTTTCTTTGTAAACTGCGTGATACGTCACTCTTCAGTATTATGGGTTGGATGGAAATGATGGCAACATGTCACAACATACAGAATGTCACCTCTGGGTGGCACAGTGACAGCAGAAAGGCAGAGCACTTTTCTATTGTGTATATATATTTGTACCCTCAAAAATGACTCACTAATTGCACAGCTGAAACTTGCTTGTGACAGTTTTTCTTCTGAGGTGAATGGGGTCATAGTGGAGCAGCTGCACAGGCAGACATTAAGCTGTAGGCCATAGACCTTCCTTTGATACCTGTCCTCATTACACCGACTTGAAAAATCACATCTTTGCTGCTCCTTCTCTAATAGAGGGGTGTTTCTACGAATGTGCGTGTGTGTCTGTGTGCGTGCGTCTATCAGCAGACTCTATATATTCTAAGCACTGAATCTAAGTTTGAAAATTACAAACGGTGCGTGGAAATAGCGTGATATGCCAGATGAGAGTAGTATATCTGTGGAGACACACCTAAACACCGTGTTTCTGTTCCACTCCAGAGCCCAGATGACAGGCACTCTCTGACAGCTGACCCCACCAGCATGAAGCCAGGATCACAGGTGAAGATGGCTGTAGCGCCAAATGTCATCTGAGTACCAATCTTCTTCCCATTTGGTGGGGAGTGCAGCTCACCGCAGGAGATAACTGTAAGACAGGGCCAGACAAAAGCAGTTCAAAAGCAGTTGCGCAACACTTTAGCTGCAGATTGATCTGCGTGTCCGCTGGAGCTCATTGGCTCCAGCGAGAAGACGCTAGCTACCGCTCCTGCTCATCAGGCTCGTGCTGCTGCAGTTTCCCTCGTCCTGACACACGGCAAATAAAATAAAAGCAAATATCCAAACGACAGACTCTTCTTTAAAGAAAACAGTGATCTAACGTGTCAAAAAGTCCCAAGAGGAAACATAGTGGGTGACAGCTTAAAAATGTCAACTCTTCCAGGTCAGATCATGGATCAAAAGGATAAAAGCTTCACCTTGTAGAGTGACTCTGTTATCTTTAGATGACATCAAATTAGCAGAAATAAAATAAATAGAATAAAAATATTAAACACACCTTTTTCCTTTGATGGCAGTCAACTTGAAATGACAAGCTTATATGGCCTGTTTTGGTTTCTCTTTTATGCAGACTGGGAACTGTCATGTGTGCTTACATGGAGGCTGTATTTTAATTCTTACTGACTTCAGCTGTCACAAAGCTGGGAGTTATTCCATGATGCTGAAATACAATACTGAGTAGAAGATTCTTCATGGTTTATATGCTCATGTGACCTTTGGTATCTAAGTAAATCACATCTACGTTCTGAGTAATAGTTGCATTTGCAATTCATGTACTAGTAGTGTTATTTTTGTTTGCCTTTTTATTTTTCCATCATGTAGTTCTTTCAGAAATTAATGATCCAAAGCTCAAAATGTATTTTTGCCATTAAATGTATTTATACTCTGGACAGAATCAAAAGAACAATAAAAATATTAATTAATTGCATAATGTGCAATTAGACCATCTGAACCCACAAACAGACAAATACATGAATAAACAAGAAAATGGCTTCTGAATAGTAATTCTTTACACATTTTCTATGAATTCATATATTTGATATACTGTACTTCTATGAACATTTTTGATTTAGCTGCAATTCCAGTTATTTCACTTTTATCCTATTTTAACATCATTGCTTAATCTGAACACACAAATACGAGTCTAAATCACAGAAGATCATCAGGCGTCTAAATCACTCACTCTGGCATTGCGGCCTCTCGTTCTTCCAGCTCCAGATCCCGTTGGCTAAACACTGGATGTGTGCAGGGCCCAGCCTGTAGTATCCCGGATCGCAGGTGAACACAATGCGAGTTCTGTACTCGTAGTGGGAGCCGTTGACAATCCGCCAGCGGCCGTGCTCCAGAGAGAATGACCCGATGCTGGGACATACAACAACTGGAGAGAAAGAAGACGAGAAAGTGAAGCTTCATGAAATCTGCTCACATTAGAGTGACTAACTGGTTGAGAATGGAGCAAAGCCACTGAAATATTTATTCAACAGTGTCTGAACAACTGTTTTCTACCTCCTATATTTTGACAGTGAAAATCATAGTTTTTCACAAATGTCTAACAGTAGAGACACTGTCGGATATGGAACTTGTGTTGTGGACATTTTGCCATTATTGTTACTAACCAGAACATCTCGGTATCTTATTGTGGTTGCTCCATGTTCCATCAGGCTGGCAGATGGCTGACGTCAGCTCCTTACTGGAGAGTCTGTAACCGTCGTTGCAAAAATAGGAAACTCTTGTTCCCACTGAGTAGTCAGCTGTTAGAACACCACCATTTATAGGCGCCTTGGGTGGTCCGCATGATACGGCTAAAGGAGGAGAGAGACACACTGATTCAGAGGGCAGAAGCTGCAAAAAAAAAAAAAAAAAAACACCACTATGTGTGTCGACCCTGCATGTTTGTACTGTCAAACATTTCAGGGATTGAAATCCAGTGACTATCATGCATATGTGATTTTAAGAAGTTTGATCTCTTATTGCTTCCATTTCTAATATTTTACATTATGGGCCAGAGTACCAAAATTTATATAAAACATTTAGCTGGGAAAAAAACCCAATAACAACAAGCTTTTTATTTTTATTTTATTGTTTTGGATGAATTCAGTGTTGAATTGTGGCTCTTTATACTACACTGTTTATCATGTAGGGGTTTATGTATTACAGCAGGTGTAATCTTGCACTTTATCAGCTATCCCTGATATAGAATGAAATTTGATCGTCCTCCATGTCCATAATAAACCTTGAGAGCTGTTCTCCATTCAATTTTTCAGGTGTGATAAGAGGTTTCAACGTAATCTGGAGTGGCCCTGAAGGGCAACACTAAAACGCTGCATAAAACACACTGACAAATCATAAAACATATCATTTTGTGAAACATGTAGAGGTTATATTTTACAGTGCAAAAACAAGTTGTGAAATGTTATTGTGTTCCAGGACCGTGCTCTCGGTTTTGTTCATATGAAATTTGATATTTGTTTCTGAAATGTTGAATTCTCCCTTTTGACTTTGTGCTTCCAGTTTTGCTTGGTTGTTGTGTTTCGCCCCATGTTGCTGGGCTGAACACAAAAATATGAGTTTATAAGAGGCTCACAGGAACCCAGCAAAAAAAAAAAAGAAAACTGACTTTCCTCATGATCTGTGGATCCCCTTCTACCAAGCTGATGACTGGCACGGGGCTGACGCAGAAGGAATAAATACATAAATATATATATATATATATATATATATATATATATATATATATATTTATGTGTGTGTGTGTGTGCTAAAAAAAAGT
>JBAMYA010000003.1:3029762-3053033 GCA_037176975.1 Arrhamphus sclerolepis
GTCATTCTGAAATTTTTAAAAATATAAAGTCCTGTTCAAAGTTACTCAGTGTCGTGGCCCAGCGGCTTTCATCTTCATCCAAACCTGTTGAGACACTGGTCTGAATGAAGAGTGAATGATGTCACTGAATGTTACTGGGAATTTAATGATCACAATTCAAGGCTTTTTAGCGCCTCCTCCACCGCTCAGTTTCACCCTCTAGTAAAAATCTCGGTCATAACTGTGACAAAAGATTAAAACAAAAAAGAAAACGATTTTTCTTTTTCTCTTAATAATTATTAATGAATTATACTGAATAATTAACAGCATTTATTTAACAGTATGTGTTATTCAGGGATGAATGGCAGTATTAATTACATGTTGTAATTAACCTCAATGAAACTTTTATCATTCTTCAGCACGATTTTACTCATTAATGATATTGTTATATGGAAATAGAGTCATCGTCTCCAGTTTCCCTCGAGTTTGTCACATAGATGTCTGGGCCCCTTATAGATTATTTAATACAACTAGGAAATGAGTTTGCCTCCCTAAAAGCGGTGTTACTGGGCCCAGAAGATGGGTGAATATGAGCTGCTGCAGCAGTGGAGCTGAGGCAATTCAATTGAAGTCCATGTGGATATTCAGGCGAGCTACATTAATGCTACATTAATGTACATGACTTTCTTTTGATAGTCTGTCAAGCACCCTTTTCTTCCTACTCGGCAAGGATAAAAAGCTATTATAAGATTTTTTCCCCTCTACTTTGTGCATTACTGAAGGACAAAAATCATATAAATGTATGTATTTAAATATCAGCATTTCTATAAAACATACATCTATTCTAAGAATATTTAAGTTGACATCTTTGATGCATTTCTATCGGCAACCCCCTCAGTTTCAGGTTTCCTGGGTGTGGCATCGAAGCTCTACATTATTACAACATGTTCAAAGAATTTTTGAATGGGTATTAAATTATTTTGTGAAGAGACGGATCGATGCTCAGTTACAAAACAGGAATATGTTTACCCACTGAAATATCACAGTTGTAAAATCTCATTCAAAGCGAAAGTTCATATAATCCTGCAGGCACGGCTTTATGTCTTTTATACGATCCTATGGCTGTGCTGCTCATGCTCAGAGCTAAAATCTGAGCATACCTTTAGTTTTATCTCCAATCTAACAAGCAACTTGCTACAAAGCCGCAATCTTGAAAGCCTCAGGAAAATAATAATGGCCAATATGTGTAACACTGTAGAAAAAAACGTTAAAACTAGATACCAGAGTAGCTTCCCAGTCTTGGTGCATGATTGTCAGCGCCGTCGTAGAAATCCAGTGAGTCCCAGTTATGCTCAGTGGCGAAACTCACTACTTGTATCTGGAGAAAAACACAATAGGAGAAAGAAGGGAAAGAGGACACTTTTGTTTTTTGTTTTTTCTCTCGTCAGTTATGCTCGATAAGCTTTAATAAGATGTTATTTGATTGCTTCAATGTAATGGACAACAATTTGAAATTCTCTCAGCCAAACAAATGTGTGCAACTGAGATATCTCCAAGAACTTGTTGTAGCGTTATTTTAAAAGAAAAACTTCATGTTCGTAGCGGGGCGGTCAAACGTTCTCAACTGACTCCACTTTTGTGTAAAAGGTATCTTTGCCTTTGTATTTGTCCGTTAGAGCAGTTTAGCCTTACCGCGAGCAGGACTTATCTCTCATGATTAGATCCTATCTAGTTATCTATGATGGCCCTTCTCTCAGAAACCATTCATCCATTCATCCTACTAATAATATCTAATCTTCCCCCGAGATCCTGCCTGCTCAGCTTTTAAGCCAATGATACATAGGTCAGTCGGAGAGCAGGGTGTGACAGTAACAACCTGTATTCCAGCTCCTTCTGGAACAGAGACCTTCCACACACAGTTCTGGTTGTTGTCATACGGCTCTGGGTACCCCGGAGACAGGATGGTTCCACGGCGAGCGGCCAATACACCTCCACAGGGAACTGAGAAAGTGATAAGATCAGCAAATATATTAAAAAGAGAAGAAAAGGAGGGGAAAAAGCAGGTTAAAACAACACTTTGCAGGTTACATGAAAGCAGCAAGAGAAAGTGGGTGGTCCTAATCTTCCCACCACATTAGGGAAAACTAAAGCTTTGAATAAATGGGTTTTGTTCTGAATTCATTTTTCAGCTTTCATATTGTTAAAACTGTATCTTGAAATAGACTGCGCCCTGTGTCTTAAATCACGTTTACCTATGCATGTTGGCAGGGTGTCATTCCACTGCGCCAGGTTGTCCGGTACGCTCTCACAACGAATGGCGGTAGAGCCATGTAGCACGTAGCCGGGGTTGCACTCAAACTGCACCAAGGAGCCGACTGCAAAGTCATTACCGAGACGTTTCCCAAAGCGTGGCTCTGGAACTGAACTGCACTGTGTGGAACTGGTCCGGGGGACGGCTAAAGACCAGAGAGAAATGCCAGAACCACTGAAACATGTTACAGAAGTAGGAATTCAAAATATGCTGCCAGTGCTACCTATGGAGGGTTATATAAAAAAAACAAAAAAAACATATTTGAACTCAAAGTCACATGAAAAAAAAAAAATTCAAACATAATATACGAAAAAGCCGGAAAATAATATGAAATGCACCAAAAAAAACATGATTTATTAAATTGCTTGACCCTCTATTTCAAAAGGCCAGTTTCAAAGAAAATTATTTTTAGTTTCTCCACCAGCCAATCACACTTTCTGCTGCTTTCACTTTTGAATGGCTTGGAAACTGCAGATGATAGCTGTTGTTATTTTTCAGGAGGAATCCATTGTGTCCGTTCATGCTTTGTATGAAATTTCAGCTGCTCAACAGCCTGTAATCATTATTGTCTGATTCTCCTCTTTATGATGCATTATATATTTTCAATACGAGGCAGATCTGCATATCAGGCAGGCCAGTCAAGCATACGCAGTCTGTTTCCATGAAACATCAAATCATCTTGTCAGTTGTGGAAAATGAGAACATTGACCTACATAAATAAGTATGGACCTCCTGCAAAGAGACATCACCTTGATGGTAGCCGGCCGCTAATATACATGGTTTTGCATCAGTGGTGCAAGTCATCCATGCCGTGGGAGCCATATACCAGTTTATACTGGCTTTTGCACATTTTGCTGATAATAGCCTGACCGGTCTTTGTCATGTCAGGCACATAAGGCTTCATTTGTATTTTTTATTTTATTTTACAAAAGCTCGCTGAAACGTTTGGTTAAGATTAACTTGTATCCAGAAAATTAATGTATGGCGTCATCTTCGTATAATGCAGATTCGGGTTAGATATCTGGATGCACTCTGGGCTGAGTGACTGTTGTGTTCCAGGCTAATCTCAAGCACATTTAGCTTTAATGATCAGAGTGACAGGAACGTTTCTTGTGCGCTGCTGCCGAACGGCTCAAAGGTCACGCACATCCAGCTGTGGTTTCACGCCTTTGCTTGTCACTCTGACATTTACCATGACTACCTGAGTCTTTCCACAACATTCTGCACAGCAGACTTTTTTTTTTGCAAGTTTTCCTTGAGAAATGTTATTCTAATAAACACACACACACTTTACTTTTTTCTGTAAAGTATTAGATTGCCTTTTTGTGACATCCTCACAACTATTGCATGTCTCTAATTTACTTTCTATGTTTACTTTGTAGCTGTTACAGCTGTTGCATTGTGTTTTGGATCACCTCTGGGGGCCTTTATTAGGAGAAATACGCTATATCTAACTGATCAATGATTCTTTCAGAGTTTGATCCAAAGTTGTAAGCCATAAGCAACTCTGGCTTAGAGAGATTTTGTTTTTGTTTTCTTTTTCGTTTTTTTTTTTTTTTTAAAACCCCCTACCTGCCACTAGATCCCTACACGTCTTCAACAACAGTACGACTTGTTATTCATTAAAAAATCTATACTTTCTTTTGCCATCTGCCAACTTTATTCTGACAATAAATTTATGATTCGCTGTCCTAACTTTTCTGGAAGTGTGTTTTTAGCATACAGAATGGTCATTATTCACCAAAATCAAAGGATTTCATTGAAACGGTAAGTTTCATGTGATGCTAACAAACATGAATGTCCAGTTTACTGAGTTTACTGAAGCTATGGAGCTTTGTATTTAGTAAATAATATATCACTACTTAAAAGAACAGTGATAATTCAAGATTTAACCTTGATAGACAAAATGAAATCCCTTCGCAGTTTCTGGTCCGACTGTGGTGAACTTTATTGTGATCTGGTTTCCTGAACTCAGGGGGAGAGATTCACCTGAAGAAAGACAGGGAATACGTCAAAATAAAAAAAAATTAAGAAATCACAAGAACAACTTATCATTCTGGCTTAGGTTTTTGTCAGTTTACACAGTACAAGTCAACCCTTCATCCTTACCTGAGTGGGAACCAGAAAGAGAAGAGAGGAGAGTGTTCTGTTGGTTGGGGCCGTCGTAGATCTCCACTACATCATTTAGAGATGTCTGGAACAACACAAACTGACCAAAAAGAACTGAAGACAAAAGTGGAAAAGAGACAGAAAAAGACAAGAGTTAAGCACTATCGAATGTTGCCGAATTATTATTCCATGCCACTGTCTGCGCCTGACCCTCCAATGATAAAATTAACCTGCAACGGCTAATTTAAATATTATTAAGCTGTGTTGTCATCTTCTATTTGAAGCCAACTATTGGCAGAAAATTACAAATCAGTACGCTTAATAATCAAAACATCACTTTATCTTCATCATGCAGTGCTCTAACCTTCTCCCTCCTTCCCCATCCATCAAGTAGCTGCAGATTATCAAAGTTGTCAGCTGGTGTGAAATGCTAATGTTGGCAAAAGCCTCTAATTCTGGAATATATGCCTGTGTACACATTTTCTATGTCTTTTCAACTGTGTTGCAAACAGGACTCTTGAAGGAAATGCATAAAAGAGGGGTGGCAACCAGTCAAACTGTTCGAAACACCACAAAGGTCAATGCTGTACTATATTTACCAGCAGGAGAACATAACCAGTGGGTGGCTATTAGTTACACGCTGCAGATGTTAAGAATGTGCCACTCCTGTTTCTTGTTGTGGCCAAGGAATAACCCCAGGACTACCCTGTCATGGCAAAATATTGCTAAACCACAATTTGACCAGTACAGCAGTAGCAAAAGGTTGTATGAGACAAACCTGCTGGAGGCTTTTCAGTCTATTACAGTTCTCAAGTCTCAATCAATCAGTATATATTCTAAGCAATTATTAGTTGCATTAAGATGCAAATCAGTAGCAGGACTGTCAACATCAAAAGGAAGTTTAAATAACGTGTTTAAGACAAATTACATTTATTTCAAGCTCTTTCCCTTTGACGTATATACACACACATCATTTTTCCATCTCCTCCTCGCTCCTACTCTGGCCCCGAGGGCTGAGTTGCACAGGATTAAATCTCAACGTTTCCAAGGATATCAGTCTATAAGAAGGTCAGTGGTCACTTTGTACAAGGTTGTTCCTCTGTGTAAAGCTCTTTTAAAGTGAAAGATACCATCTTGGCATTCATATAAGAGCTTCTTTCATGTTAAATTTGTGCCAAGTAATAAAGAGCAGAAACGAAACTGGATTTTTGTTTGGCACTGAATCATGCCTGCAGATCTGAAGGAGGATTAGACTATAAAGCAAATCATCAGGAAAGAGTCTTATAGGTACAACATCTCATGTGCATCACTGGCTTGTGTGGGTTGTAGGTGAAGAAGCATACAGTATAATTTCAAGATGCTGACTGAACATAAAGAGAACAGATTTTGCCTGTTCTCGCCCATAAAATCTGAAGGAAAAAAAAAAGTGTCTGCCATATCTAGATTTTCAGGAATTTAGCAAAAGGTGTTTAAAGTTTCCTATACCTCTGGCTGTGATATCGACATGTGGCACTGCAGGCACAGCTGAAAATGTGTCAAAAAGACTTCCAGTAGTAAGACAAATATGCACAGAGATTCCCACACGGCTCTGTAATTTAATCAAATATCATTGTTCCCATGAGACAGTTCGCATTCCTACAATATTACCGGAGAATTTTCTCTCTCATACTGAGATAACAGAGCACAACAAACAATATTTATGTTCAAAAACACAAAGGGAGAAGAAATCACAGCACTGCTGCCCCTTGCTGTGTTTCCCAGATGGTTCATTGATGAATCTCCGCTCCACCCAGGAGATCTATCCAGTCATCTGGGTCCTAAACTGCCCAACAAAGTTTGAATCAATCCACTGGACGTGTTATCAGATGATTGAAAATGTTTCGTGATTCGTTTCAAAGGCTCCTTGAGCTTTTTACATCATATGGAGAAAACCTGGTATTGATCCCTGCGGAGCTGCGATGCCACCCGCTGTGCTGCATGAGTGCGTGTCCTAAGTCATGTCATCATTGAACATGAGGTATGGCAGCCCCACAGGGACATTCAGCAAGGGTTTTCCCCCATCTGTAGGTCGGTCTGAACATTACTGCGTTTTACAGCATAATTATAGCAAACTTCATCAAGCATGCTGAGCTCTCTTGTTCTATGTTCACGATTTGGGAATGCTTACTCGGCTGTCTTATATAATATTTAAACCATATCTTACCTCTACTCATGTATACATGGAGCAAATATTCCACAAGTGTAACTGTATTATGACATGTAGTGTTATCCACCAAATTAGACACCGCCTCAGCACCATTTTTTTTTCTTAACAACATCACGCCACATTTGTGTAGTCCTTCTATCATGTCATGAGAAAAAAAACATCTTGTTGCTTATAATAACACGAGATAAAATATGTATAGAAATATAAATACAACATTCTCAGCACACGAAACAAACAAGCAACGTACAACTTAAAGCTTAAGAAAAAATGAAGATTTTCAGTTAGGACTGGTTTAGTATTATTTATCAAAAGCTCTCTCAAGGATGGCCACTCATGACTTCATATTGCTTTTGTTTGCACAGAAGAAGAAATGTTTCATTTCCTGTATTCCTGTAATCCATAGATTTTGGAGGAGATTTTAAACAATTTTATCAATTTGACACAAATACCAATAATTAGAGAAGATTACATTAATAACTATGATTATATTTTTTACACATTGCTTCTTGACAGCTCTCTTTGATCCCTCCCTTTCCTCTAATGACTGCACTCACAGCACTGCCACACTTAATGTGAAGAATCCAATGCAATATTCATACCTCTCATAACGTGTCATTATGTCTGACTTAAGGACCACCAATCAAATATGGCAAGATAAAAACAGTCTCATCTTTAAATGTCACTTCAATTATGAAACCCTGACCTGGAATCAAATAAATGGGCAGCAAGTGTCCTTTCATCATGTGCAAATTCTCTCCTCATTTCTCAGCATGTTTTAAAATGCCCATTGGCGTTCTTCAGGGGTTACAGAGCATCCCCATTAAACATCAGACATGTTTTAATGTCAGTTTGTTGTAGTGAGTAAAAGTCAGGATGAGAATTCTTTTCAGATGAGATTGTGATCATCCGTTTCATGCTCGCTGTATTTTTATCCGCCCCTCAGAGGTGTACACGCATGCAACTGGATGCTATTTTTTTTTTTTCTCTGTACCACACTTAAGTTAGACATTCAGGTATGTAATTATGTGAAAGTTTCAAAATTATTACTCTGACATAAAAAAAAAGGAAAGAAAAATAAAAGGTTTGTTACGAAACGTGCAGGGATAAACTTACCAAACTCTCTTGGCACGGATAAAGAGTAGACACAGGTCTGTCCAGAAGTATAGTTTCTGGGGAAGTTTGGTGATAAAACAGTACCTTCTGACCCTGTGGAGCGACTTCCACAGGGAGCTGAATATATGTAGAGTTACACAACAAAAAGCAACATTATTAGCAAAGGATTAAAAAGGATTAAGAGGAATTATTTGTTCCAACTTTTACCTTGACAACTCGGTAAAGCCCTATTCCATCCAGGTCTGCCATCATCTCCCATACTGCAAGTTAGAGTTGAATAGCCCTAAAAAAAAGAGTATCATTAAAAGGATTAAAAGTATTCTACCAAAAGAATCCATTCAACAATCATCACATAATCAAACCGTACAATCAGCGAGTCACCCAGTGACAGGGCCAACAAACACATTATCAACAAGCAAGCACACCAAACTAAAAACTAATTCAGCAATCAGTGTAATAATTCAACAAATCAAACAGCCAGGATGACATTCAATCACTTAAAGGGACATGTAAACATTTTGGGAATTAGCTTATTTGCCATCAAAACCAGAGTGTAATGAGAGGTCACGTATGTTCTCTTCTCTGTACATTCAGTAACCCAGTCTTATAACCCCCCCGCTAGTCTAACTTAGCATAGGCACTGAAAGTGGCAAAATGTTCTTAATTATACATTGTGGCCCTCAGAGTGACCTTAGTCCCACATCCAGCAATGTGGAGTGGAGTACCAGTAAGCACCACCTGCTCGGCTGGATTTCTGAAAGGTTTTGAGTTTACTCAAAGGTTTTGAGATGATGTGACAGTTACTTGTTTAAAGGTGCATGTCTCCATGCCTTGCTCCTTCAATAATTATGGGTTTAAAAAGGTTGCTGTCAACTAGAATGTGCTTTTTCACTTATAATCTGGCCAAAATAGACTTGACGCATGTCTCTGGCAGGGCAGCAGCTACTCTCATTGACTTGAATGGCTGCGATACGCAGCGGCTGGTGTGGTCTCTGCATCCAATGGGACTCCTACTCCGTTGTCACACGATCTCAAAGCCTAAACCAAACACACATCGAACACAAATCGAGTTGAATGGGTGGTGCTTGCCGTTGCTCCACTCTGAATCGGTGCCTGTGGGGCTTGAGGCTGCACTGAGGACGGAGCAAAGTCGCTGCAAATCCAGTTGATGCTTTCCGGGTTCTGTGGGACTTAAGCTTCAGATGAATGCACAGAGGTCAGTGCTGCATCTGCTTGTGGCTGCTTCAGCACCCACTATCAATAAACATATTTCCATTTTAATATAGGGATTTATTTATTTTCTTTCTAGTTTACCTTTGGCATTACACTAAATACAATGACATTTCTTAAAAACCTGACATCACACAATTTTATCCCTTGCCGTTTATGTCATACCAACATGGCCGCCCACTCTGGCATTGAAATTATAAATAACACAATGAAATATCAGCTAACCAGTACATAGTTTACATTCAGCCTCCAAAACCTTCAGTGTATATTGGTTTGAAAGGATATGGCTCTGGATCATATAGCCTGAAGTAATCATCATTATCATCTAATAACTGCGCGCTCACGAAGTCGGCCATAGTTAGCAAATCACATTAGCCACTGGCCGCTGGCTAGTCACACAGTTAACTTCAACAAAATGAGAATGTAGTTCCCTGTATGCATCTGATTAGAAGAATGTTGTGTCTCCCTTTACATAGCTATCCAATGCAGATGTCACAACATATAACATTATTTTAGAGTTGTTTGTTTTGTCACTTCGGCTTGCTGTAGCAATCCACTTCCAGTGACTTCACTAAGCTAGGACAGCAGGGGTGTTGTCAAGCTGGGTTATTGAAAGCGCAGAGGAGAGAGTGGTATTTACCCTCTTGATGGCAAATAAGCTAATTCCCAAAATGCTGGGGTATCCCTTCAAATAGTCTTTCAAGTGCTTCTACCTGCAATACATATCCTGCCTCACAGTAGAAGGTGACTGTGGAGCCCAGTTTATAATCGGATCCCAGCCTGGTCCCATTTAGAACCACTCCTGGGTCGAAACAGGATTCTCTCAGCTTAGCTGAGCAGAGAAAAAGAGAACAGGATAGTTAGAGAAAGGGTGAGGCAAAGAAAAAGCGACAGGAACACATAAGTAATAAGGCAAATTAATAATAACTAAGTTCTTTGCAATAATTAAATGAGGCAGGCGTAGTGTTGGCCTTCCTAACAGTCTGTTTTACTTAGCTGCCTTGTTCTTGATCGGCTAAGAATGATAACTTAATCCCAAAGCTTTTGTATGCTTAAGAAAAAAAAAGAAGAAATAAAAAAAAAACAACCTTTTCTTATAAAAAATTAGCAGCCACCTGCATTACCTTCAGACTCCTGAGTCAACGCAAAGCCAGTATTGATTCTTGTGAAAAACTACTCTACCACCCAGCAATTCAACAAGAACTTCAGACTGAGGCAGAGCACTATTTTTCATGTTGAAATCAGTATATGTTACGTCTTTAATACAGAAGAATTTCACACATACACATGCACATTATTGGCATAATAGGTCACTATGAAAATTAAATATTTCTATGAGACCTAATCTATGAGAGATTAGTTGCATCCTGCCACATCAATCCGAAAAGATTACAGTGTGGCATCACGAGCTACTTTATGAAAAACAGATAACCCAGAAAAGCCCCTGATGCAATCGCTTCAAGCAACGCATTTACATTTTTTCATCACCTGACAATTAAAAAAAAATATAGCGCTGCATCCCACTTACATTTTCTTCAGTCTAAAATATATATTGAAAAGAGAATGCAACACTTTCCATTTGATTAAACTTCATACTGAACTTTAAAATGTGGAAATGTTATACACACACACACACACACATATATATATATATATATATATATATATATAGATATAGATAGATATACATATACATATAAAAATGTTGAAATCGAGATGCTTTACTTTTTTTTGAAAATAAGGTTGGGAGCAGAAAAAAAACTGGGCCAGAAGCATGTTTGCCACTGCATTCCATCACTTCTTTTACAAAACATTTGGGAAATAAAAAGATGAATAGCTTTAGACCTAGAAAAGCATCAGCGCTGGAAAATAAATAAAGGTCGATCAGAGCCTCCCAGTGTGCAGGCCACTTATTTCTTTTCTTCTTGTATTAGAAAGCTTTTCCTGTTATGGGCTGACTCTCAAATTTGAGCTCAGCTCTTTGGGGTCTCCTTTGTCATATTTTTGTTTGTCCAAAATGTTTTTAGTGGCCCAAGAATCTTGCCAACACCAACAATCCACATTTTCCCCATAGAACCCTTTTTTGAGAAATAAATCCAGAAATAGTTTGTCATTGTCTTCTTAAAAAATAAAATCAAATGTTGTTTGGATGTCAGTACATATTGTCACTAAAATCCAGACTGTAGACTGCCAAAAATGCCTTCACAGATATACAAGTTAAACATGTCATGTTGCACTAATCCATCTCTGTAGCATCTGATAAGTGGGGTGATTTCCTGGTAAGATGGTAAGCCGGATACTGATAAACTGGATAGATGGACTGATAAGCTAGATGACCTCAGAGCTCTTCAAGAGGAGGAGGAGGAGGATTAATTCATTATTTCCAAAAGGAATTTCAAATTGCATTTACCCAAGTTTCGAAAAGTTTTCTTTTCACTCCATCCGGGCCCAGAGAAGGCAGGTGGAGGTTGCTCCTCAGTTTTTTCAACATTTTTGTTTGTTTTTTTTTCTTTGCATGGGCTAATTTGCCCTAGCATTCGGGGATGTAGAAGCGAACTGCTCCCTGACAGTTGTACGTCGATGTGTTCCTCATAAACTGCAGTGATTCTGAGGTAACCACCACATACCTCCAATGCCATGAAATTCTGTGAGTGTTCATTATTATGCACTGCCCTCACCCCAAATAAATAAACAATGTTTATAAATTAATCAATAAATTAATAAACCTGCTACTGACACCTTGCTAAAATGACTAAAAATAGCTGTGAAACTGATTGACACCACATGTTACACAGGTTATTAAAGGATGTTCACACTAAGAGCTAAAACAATGACTTGAAAACAAATCTCAAGCTGTCCTCAAGTACTGCTGCGTGTTGTGCAGAGCAAGCAGACAAAAACCATAAGTTCATGGGTCCATTAAGTTTAAAGTTTAATTAAGTCCAAATCTGCCATCGTTGTTTTTTTGTGGAGTGGCCTTCGTCAGCTACTTAAACTGAAATGATATTTGCAGCTGTCTTTCTGTAGTTATAGTTCTTGGTACGAACGTCCCCCTTTATGCAACTATTTGTGGTCTCTTGTTCGTAACAATGCGTCTTTTTATTTTTAAATATATTGCCAGCATTTCACTATATACCAGAGTTCACTTTACATTGTAGAATGAGGTAGCGCCCTCTTTACCTTTGTATTCCAGATGAAAGCCAGTGTAAGACACAGACCCATCGCTGCGGAATGCTAAGAGCATGGTGTTGGAACTGCTCTCTATCCTCTCTGGGAGTTTGCTGTCCTGGAAGCTACCAATGAGAGGACTGTTGCTATCTGGACCATCGTAGATATACAGGAAGTCATAGTTTGGCTCAATGTTGAAACTGGAGATAGACGAAAAAAAAAAAAATCAACACGGGATGCAGAGAACAAATAAAGTGTCAGCATTAAATTTCTTAACACTTAAGTTTCTGCTGTGGTCTTGCAAGTTCTTCAAAGATGATTTTGCCTTTTCTTTTTCAACTCAGATGTGTTGATTTCCCAAAAACCTATATAAATATAAGGATTACCTGATGAAGGCCAGTGACAGGACATAGTCAGAGTTGACGGCAATGAGCCAGTCGCAATCCTTGGAATGAGGGTAGGGATGTGGATAATTAGGAGAGAGTATAAATCCATTGGAGCCAGTCAGATTTCCTCCACAAGGAGCTACAACGAGAACACAAGGCAAGACATACATATATTTTAATAATCCAACAATATCATAAATGTCAAATATTCTCTCAGCCTCAACTGAAGTCATTTTTGATCATCAACATAATTTTTTTTGCGAGCTATAAGCTCCCTTAAAAGCAGTAGCATGAAAATTTGTTGAAATGAGCATGATCTCTTTTATAAAGCCCTCCTATAAATCACGAACAAATGTGTCCTTGAGATAGGTACTGAACCCTAAATAAGTCCAGCTGTGTACGGAGTACATCTATTTTATGTCCCGATAGAAAATACTGAAGCTGAACTTTTCACCTATGCAGACAGGCGGGCTGGGCTGCCAGTAGTATCTGTTATCCACTTGAATGCAGGTTATTTTGTCGTCCCCTTGGAGCTCGTATCCGGGGTCGCACTGAAAGGACACCGAATCCCCCGGCTCACGTCCATCTCCGCTACGACTGCCATTCATTGGAACACCTGGGTCCCTGCAGGCTGTAGCAATGGAGCCTAGATAGATGGAAGGCAAGGAGTGGTGGAGAAAGAGGAGAGCAATTACTAAAAGAAGGGTCACACAAAATATTCAGGCTTAACCTCATCTTAGAATAGTAGTAACTGAAGTAGCCATTTTGATGCTCCTTTATAGAATAACAGATTTCTAAAGCAAGATGACACAGACATATTTTTCTTCAAGAAGAAGCCTTCTTATATGCATCCAAATTAGATACTTGGAATATCCATCTATTATCTAAAACTGTTCTTCTTGTTCAGGATTATGGGGGTCTGCTGGACCCTATACCAGCTGTCTTTTGGCAAAAGGCAGGAGTACATCCTGAACAGGTCACCAGTCCATCACAGGGCCATATACAGATATGCAACCAAACATGTTTAAACACTCCATAGGTCAACTTTGAATCACCTACTAGCCTAACCTACGTGTCTTTGGACTGTGGGAAGAAATCAGACTACCTGGAGACGAACCACACTAATCACCTGCACTGTAGCATACTTCTGTTGTTCTGCAACAGTGAGAGACGGTAAGATACCGTGACTCATTCAATTTGATCAATGTTGACATTTGCAGGTATCACTTACTGGAGAACTGAATGGCAAATCCTGACTTGCTGATGTAAAAGTCAGTCTCAAACTGAACCGTGACTGTGTTCAGTGTTGAGTGGATTCCCTCTGGAAGCAGAGAGCCGCTGAGCTCTGCCAAAGACATTTCATTCTCAGGTGGCCCATCCCAAACCTTCAGCATGTCATGGCTGGCTTCTGTGTCAAAGGCCAAGAACTGGAGACTGTGATTAGAAGAATGAGATGAGAAAAAAAAAGGAAGACATCACAATCATTTCTTCATTAAATTAGAAAACGTGTGCTGTACTCTTCATATCCTGTTGGACTTGTGTAGGAACACTGCAGCAGTGCTAATTTTGAAAGATCTGCAAATGAAGACCAGGGGCCTCATGTACAAAGACTTGTATGGATTTCCTACTGAAACATGACATCTGCTCAAATCCAAAATGCTCTCCCAGGCACAAAAAAATCCCTTTGTCCAAAATTGTTTGCAGAACCGTTCCTTTGAACATCCCAACCAAC
The DNA here is from genome assembly GCA_037176975.1 of Arrhamphus sclerolepis. Taxonomy (NCBI): domain Eukaryota; kingdom Metazoa; phylum Chordata; class Actinopteri; order Beloniformes; family Hemiramphidae; genus Arrhamphus; species Arrhamphus sclerolepis. Next base: position 3,043,997 of record JBAMYA010000003.1, read on the forward strand.
GCCCCAATATAAATAAGCAAATTATATTAAAATGAGCTCTGCACTTGAGATTCCCCTCTCTGCGCGATCAGAAAACCAAAGAAAAATAATGAGTAGAACTTTACCGAAAGCGAACAGGAGGTGCTGCTCTCTGAAGTGGAGGCATGTAAAAATGTGCTCTTTGGCACGCTGTCCCAAGCAACAAATGCAAGAAGAGTAGGTGGAGAGTGTGTGTGAGGCTGTAAATGCTGTGACTTTGCAAAAGCACATACACAACTAGATGACAAAGAGGCGGCTCAGTTGGTACAGTGTTTGCCCATGAACATGAAGCTTGTTGGTTTAAACCTTTGTTCTTCCTGTGCCCATCAAGACATAAAGTAACGGGAGGTCGGCATCATTTTTGCACCTTGGAGCTGCAGCAGAACAGATGAAAAGTGCTACATAATTGTAATCTATTTACATACTACTGTTGCGAATTAGTGAAGAAGTTTGCTAGAGAAAAGTTCTTTGCACACAGAGACAATCAGGGGCTTGTTAGAAAGATCTTCAGCAGTAGTTTAACCAGCAAAAAACAGAAGTCACCAACTTTAACCACCGACTAGTAATGATGCTGTGAAGACGGGATAGACATTGGGGGAGCCCATACTCAATACACGTCATGGTTGCACATCACATAGGATGTGTACATTGATCGAATGAAAACGTTTCCTGTTGACATGTACAAATTCATCATGTGATGGCGCTTTTATAGCAATGTGTGTGCAGTCAATATCTCTGATTACATTTGGAAAACCGGCATTACTCCTCGCTGTGTTGCACGCCGGCCGCGGCTCATGGAGAACCTAAAGCGGCTGATGAGCCAGTTGTCATCATGTGCCAGCAAATCCTCTCTGACTCTGAACACACGCACTACTCAGATTGTACCATTTGCAATGTCTTCTAATACCGCTAAAGAAGCCATTGCTTTTAATGGTATGCATTGCACCACTTTGTACATGCTTTTATAGCGCGTGTAATTGCAGACACATGGGTGTGTTAATTGTTCATCATTAATTTTGCATGTGTCTCATATGTGCATATCACTCAGTCTGAAGACTGATAGAGGTGATGTTGGGAAACCTTTAAGTGTTGCCAAAAGTAACAACAGCTGTTGAAATGTGCGTACGTCAGCCATGAAGTTTGCATGAGGCACCACGCATTTCCACAGTTTCACTCTTGATACATCCGGACTTTGCCATGGAAACGAGCGTACGCCATGGTTTTGTGCGTACAAACCTTTCGTGCATGAGGTTTTTATTTTCATATGTTCATTCTTATCATAATTTTTTATTTTTTTTTCTGGGGAAGAACAGCAAATTAGATGCTGAAAAATAATCTAAATAGTTTAAAATACTTGATTAAATTAAAATGGTTTATGGGCACAACAGGAACGTCATGAGCGGTAAGTCAACTAAAAATCCCTACTCAGTTATTTGTAAGCAGGGCCAACATGCAGAAATATTAACATTTAAAAGATTTTTCTTTATAATCATAATTGAAAACATAGGCAGGTTGACTTTACCTCACAATATTTCCAGAATCCACCTCGATGGTCCATGTGCAGCGAAGGTTGTTGTCATAAGGAAAAGGGTATCCAGGCGAGAGAATCCGCCCTGAAGACTCACCCTTAAAACGGCCACCACACTCCGCTGCAGAGATCACAAACACACATAAGGAACACTGCAATACACTTAAATATAGGGGGGAAAAATGCCTGTATCACATCTTAGATTAGTGCTAATATGACATTACGCATCCATCACTAAAGCCCCACAAACGGACAGTTGATGAGGCAGCATTTCAGTGTATGAGGTACGACGAGTCGAGCATGTATCCGTCTGTGGTGCCTGTTTATCAAGGCAATCAGATCCACTGCATGCCCCTCGCTGGCTACTGTGCAGTGATTAAATGGTCATCACAGAAACAAATGGATTAAAACAGTTTGTCCTCTGTGTCTTGCTGTCTTTCTCACTCTTCTTCCCAAACAGAAGGTGAAAAGTGGAAGAGAAAAGAAGGGGAAGAAGGAAGGCAAAGTGCTGATCTTGCATTCCTCCCTAAAGAAATCATCACTTTTATAAAACCCAAATAATTCCCCCTTCTAGCTTTGTCTCTCTCAGTTATATATTTTCACAATCTTCATTGCCTCTCTTGCTTTTCCTGCCTCTCCAAGTTCCTCCTCCCTCAGGCCCCTTCATCATTGGAATACATTATCTTGGGTAATAGGAGCAATATAATGTGTTGGGATGGAGAGAAAACACACAAAAAAAGATGGCAACACAAAGAGAATAAGGAAAGAACCAAGGGGGGTAAAGGAGGAAACACTGTGAGTAATAATAATAAGAGATATAATATTAAGTCTGGAGGTTAGATGAGGTCACAGTGTGTCATTGCTAAAATATAAAGTCAGAAAATTTTAGCCAGTGGTTTTATGAGTCTTTCATTATTAATAGTGGGAAGGAGAGAGACTTATTAACCTGAATCCAAAATCAGAAGGTTGAGAGGCAAAAATGAAGGAAAAAAGGGTCTTTAAAACATTGGTCAGTTATGCCTTTAGCATCCATGACTTGCAAAGCAGACTTGGTTGTCAAGTGCAGAAGTGCTTTTTTTTTTTTTTTTTTTTTTGGAACTGCAGAAAGTGGAAGAATTCTCGGAAGAATTCATTGACAACTTTGCACAAAAAACCCAAGTGATGCATTTTGTGATACAGATGGCCACATCTTGCCCAAATCTTCACTTCCTGCAATGTGATAAACATGCCATTCAGGTGCAAACTGGAGATGGAAAAATGTCAAACATGGAGCCAAAGTTCCACTGCTGATGTAACGACAGAAAAGCGTGTTCATCTTTGCAAACAAGAATACTCACCACGATCTCTGCACCCCTTCACTGTGCTTTCAGAGGAAATTGAGTCTTGCTCTACAGAAGCTGATGTGTAGCTAACCTTGGCAGTAGTGTTCCTACCTTAGAGTGCTCTGGCACAATTGAAAATAATAATGAGAAAGGCATGTTACAGGCTTTCAACACCACCTGACCTGACACAACATCCTTGGCCAGAGGTATGCATGCACAACATGGACATTTTTAACTTTTTGGTGTGTGGTTTTCCAGGCAAAAAAAAAAAAAATTCTAACAATATATAATACTCAATGTAAAGAAATGACAATGTGTAGATTCTAAGGGTGATATATACATTTTGACTCTTTATAGTAATACACTGATGAGTGTGTGGGACACTTTAGTGCGAGTGTGTGAACAAGAGAGAGTTGGAAAGATCTAAACTGATTTGCAAAGTCAGTGATTTGTTGACATCAATATTTGGGACTGCGGTGTGATAATTTCCCATCACTTTGAAGCCTTGGAGAATTAATTAAAAAGGCAATGACGTTATAATTGAGTACTTAGATATGTGTCAATACTCAAGGTGAGTTGGTTCCCACTGTCTTTTATTGTTTTCATAAAATGCTCTTTATGTTGATAAATTAGTGAGCTGCAAAAAACAAATCAATAACATTTAGTTTATGGGAAAGTTCTCACAAAAGGGGTTAGTTGCTTACCCCTTCTGGGACTAAGAGAGACATAAATAAAATTAACAAGCCTGTGTGTGTGTGTGTGTGTGTATGTTTGTGCAATTACTGCATCTTTAAGCACTGGGGGTACATTAATGAACCCCCATGAAACAGCAAAGAAAATGACCTATAACAGGCAAAGAACTGCAAAACTTAAATAAAAATTACTCAAGGTAGTAGTGCAGAGTGAATGAATGGGCTTTCCTTTGATACTTTTAACGACTCCAGCGTGATATCCTGAGAAAACTAAGAAGGTAGTTCATCAGGAAACTGAGTTCAAAATCTGTTTATCTTCCTGTAAAAAGAGACTTCACATAAAAGAGAAAGTCTGTTTATTCTAAATCATCATATACTGTCATGCTATTACCACCATCAGTATGGATTTAAAAACAAACAAAACATTCCATATTATTAACATTAAGAGTATTATCCAACAATGAAGATTTTAATTTCTATAAGTTTATATTAACAAATAAGTGTATATGCTACACTTGGTTTTGGTTTTTGCATTAATTTGCTCTCAACTTACTATGAAGAAGTACAAAGTAGTAAAGAAGTATGTTAGAGTGGTGTATGGGCATGAGCCGTAAGGTGTGACAGATGAGTTCAAGGTGAAGGTGGGATTGTATCAAGGATCACCTCCTTCTTCGCCATGGTGATGGACAACCTGACAGATGAGGTTAGACAAAAATCCCTATTCTATAAGGTTTCATTGTGATCCGTAATGAGAGCAGGGAGCAGGTGGGGAAACATTTAGAGAGGAGGTGGAGGTACAGTATGCCCTGCAGAGGAGAGGAACATGTGTGGTAAACACATGTATTCCAAGTGGATCCAAGTGGAACGGTAAAGCTACGAGGAGCAGACATAAAGAAGATGGAGGATTTTAAGTACTTGGGGTCAGCAGTCCAGAGCAACGGAGAGCGTGGAAACGAGGTGAAGAAGCGTGTGTAAGCAGGTTGGAACGGATGGAGAAAAGTGTGGCGTGTCATTAAAGAGTATCAGCAAGAATGAAAGGAAAAGTGTACAAGATGGAGGTGAGACCAGCAATTCTGTTCGGCTTAGAGAAAAAGACAGGAGGCACAGTTAGAGGTAGCAGAGGTTGAAATGTTGAGGTTCTCTTTGGGAGTGATGAGAGTGGATAGGATGAGGAATGAGTAGATCAGAGGGACAGTACATGTTGGATGTTTTGAGAGAAAGTCAAAGAGGCCAGACTGAGATGGTTTGGACATGTGCAGAGGAGGAGCGAATATATGAGTAGAAAGTTAATGAGGTTAGAACTGCAGAGCCGGAGTCCTCGAGGAAGACGAAAGAGGAGATTTATGGAGGTAGTGAAAGAAGACATGAAGTTAGTTGGTGTGAAAGAGAAGAGGATGCAGAGGATGGAGTTAGATGGAGATAGATGATTCACTGTGGTGACCCCTGAAGGGAACAACTCAAAAGAGAGTTCTCAACTTATCAAACTGATGCACAGTCAGGTCACTTCTGAATGCGGAGGGTTTTTCACTCCTTTTCTCTTGTCAGTGTTCAGTGTTCGGGGTTATGACCTACATCTGCATTTTGCTGAGTGAAGAAATAATGACTGGAAAAGTATGCATTTTCACGATGGAAGGACAATCAAGGAAGAAAAGAAAAATAACTAGTTTAAATTCAAGTTTAAACTCCTTTGGCCAGAATTTGAACTGGGCAGTGGTGTCATTAATGTTAAACTTTCTTTTTGACTTTTCTTTTTCTGCCGTAAAACTACTTTGTCAGCTCACGATCTAAAGCGTTGCATGTGTCATGGCAGTGTTTTCATGTATGATTGCCAACAGAACAGGCTCAGTGGTGCTCACTGATGATGTGACGGCTCATCGAAGTCGCAAAATCAATGCGGAGGTGTATAAGATTATACTCTCTGCTCACATTCAGCCAAATGCTACAACTGGTAGGACAGCTCTTCACAATGCAGATGGATGAAGACCCGAAACATACTGCAAAAGCAACTCAAGCAACTGAAGGTGACTGCAGAAAATATCTGGCAAAGCATCTGCAGTAGGGAAGCACACCATTTAATGATGTTCATGTGCTCTAGGCAGTCATGGACTGCAAATGATTTCCATCCAAATATTAAAATTGATGGCTACATTAACACTATGTCACTTTCTCCTAATGCTTTTGAGCCCCTAAAAATAGAGAGACTTTTTTTTTTTTTTAAATGTCTGTAAATACTGAACAGGAAAGTCATTAAAGTAATTAAAAAAAAGTCGACACTTTTGATCACATCTCTCTTTTTTTTAAATTTCAAATCTACTTTGGCAGTGAGAAAAAAAAAAATCAGAATCATTAAATAAATAAATAAATCTTCTGTCACTGTCAGCATACGTCTCAACATAACATCAGAAATTAGCAAAAGGTGGTTTGCAGCTGAGATCAAGTTGCCTGTCAGGTGCTTTAACTATGAAACTATTCGGTTTTAATAAATGTCATAGAGATAAAAAAAAAAACCAAACCAATAATAGTGAAAAAAACAAGTGAAGGTTACCCATCTTTTTTTTCTTTTCAAATTCATCAAAGAACAATATTCAAGATCTGGAACATAATGTGGACCCACGTACCTCTGTGAGTTTGTGTATCTTTTCAATAAGCCTCTTTTCAAAATGTAATTTGCGTTTCAAGACAAGGACATTACCTATACAGGAAGGCAGAGGGTTGTCCCAGGCTCTCCTTTCGCCCGTCATGCACTTCAGCGTGGACGCCCCGTGCAGAGTGTATCCAGGCTCACATCTGTATGTGATGCTGCTCCCAGAGAAATGGCCTTGGTCATTGACTTTAAAGCCAAACTGAGGCACACCTGGGTCCTCACAATGGGATAACTCAAAACCTAGACAGAGGACAAATTGAGAAAGATCCTTATAGTGTAATTTGGAGACTGAAGGCCCACAAGAGATTAGTTTTATTCCAGATACACATCAACTTTCCCTTAATATCTGGCACACTCAAATGTACTGTTTCCTAGTTTATTGCTGATATCAGAGACCCTCTATTGCTTTCTTCCAGATCGAATAAGAGAAAAGAAAACAAAAAAGATGCATGAAACGTATCATTATTAGGAGTGATACTGGGGTATGTATACACTTTATCCAGTTTAATGTTGTTGTTTTTCCACAGTCTGCCCGAGCTCAGTTTCCATGGTAATATTCTGAATATTCAGTTAGTGCACAGTTTTAGAGCGTGGGATATGAATAGGTTTATAAATATGCTTACAAACCATAACCGGCATTTGATCTACGACATTACCTAGAAGACAAGGTGCGCCAGCATTTGAGTTATCTCTTGGCAGATTGATGTGGGTACATGTCTAAATCTCTGGAAATGGCCATTTAGAACATAATAGTTTTACCAGAGAGCAACATAAACACATTTGTCATCATCCTGACGTGTAGTGTGAATAGTTACCCCACTGAAATTATTCTTTGTTAGATATGTATAAGGAAACAAAACACCATGCATTATTCATTGAAATCTCAAGAGTTGTACTAAATTAGATCCTTTATCCTAAATATCAAACATAACAATAAACACTGGGTGACAAAACACGTAAATGTGAAAATGTTACGGCAGTGCTCTTAAAGCCAATGCTATGGCAAAAAATAACTTTGCAAAGGTGTGAAAAAAAAGTCTAGAAAGAGGAAGGAGGTGAAGTTACACTGTATTCATGCAGGACAACCTCAAAGCACTATGCAAATGTTGCTATGCAGTCATACTGATGACTCCATTTAAACAATTAGAACTTCTATTTCAAGCCACGCACCTCAGAGGGAACTGTCAAACGTGGACGCACTTGGGTGAACATCGCTACACATCTTTAGCACACACACAATCCTCCTGAACTTACTTGAGTACACAAGTTTGAATCCTTCCCCGGTGCTTTCCGCATCACTATAAAATTCTAGCCAGAGATGGTTTGATGTGGAAATCAGAGTCAGGCCCAGCATGGACGACCCCGTAAACGCTCCAAGAACTTGGGCTGTGTTGTCTTTGCCGTCGTAGATCTGTATTAACAACAGCAAAATGCAAAGGTGATTTAGCACATGCAAGAACCACTTATGAACTGATATCTTTAACCATCACAGATCAATGCAGAGATCCCAAAAAGTGCATACGTGTAAAGTGTGTGTGTGTGTGTGTGTTTGTGTGTGCTTACCTTGAGAATATCGCCTTGGGCGAGATGAAAGGTTCTAGCAGAGATGTTGATGCCTTTCCCAGCTTGCACCTGGAGTACAACAGGATTATGATTTGGTTTACTGACCAGCAGTGGGGATGACATGCACTCAGAGAAGCTTAAAAATGCCAAATAAATTTCACAAAACCTCCAAACCATTTCACAAATGTCCCAACAAGGACTTTTTAGGGGTCTCTATTGCCAGCTCTTTAATAACTGCAAAGCACGAAGAACCATTTCATTGAAAAGAAAAAAAAAGGAGGGTGGGAGGAAACAAAAACAAACACATTGGTTGGGTTTCATACTGAAGGCTCTTAAGCATTAGAGGATTACCTGGATGCTGTAGATGCACTCATGGTTGTTGTCATAGTTCATTGGGTAGTTTGGAGACAGTAGTATCCCTTCATTATTTATAACTGAAGAGCCACATTCAGCTGAAAAATGAAGACAGAGCGCGGAGTTTAGTAAAAAGCAAACAAACAAGAGAATTAACAAGAAGAACAAGAGAATGGAAATTCAGAATGTAATTTACCACAACACCTGCACACCACACATCTCCACCTGCACAATCCATGTCAGAATGCTCTTCTTCATCCTCTCTCCCCAGCTCTGTGTCTGTACTTATGTAATGTTCATATTACAGCTGTCATATCATCAATAAATCACCCTTCTATAGTTTCCATTTAGAAAATTACCTCTCCACCCTCTGCCCGTTTTCTCTTTAATTCCCTCACTATTGCGCTTTCTCTCTCTCTCCTCTACACAATGATAGTGCTTCTTTTACTGTCCTGCACTTCAATCAACCTTCCTCTCCTTCTTCTCCACTGCTCTCCCTCTTATTCTTCCTTAGCTATTCCTGTTTCATTTTTCTTCTCCACTTTAGTCTCCATAAGGGAAATCAGCAATCCTGTTTAGAAATGACAAAAGCCAAAAGTCTGACTTAAAAAGAAAAAAAAAATGAAGAAGAAGACGAAAAACAGGAAAGGGGGAAAGGGAAGGGGGCGAAGACACCAAAGCAAGAGTTGAGGCCTACAAATTGAATCTCATGTACAGTGTCATGATTTTGCTTTGTCAGAACAATAGTACATTTAATATACCTTAAATGTCATCATTAATAATAACACTTTTCTTTTTTTTTTTTTTTTTTTTTTTTTTTTTTGTTTTTTTCGGGAAAAACCCTCAAAAAGACTTTTTCTTTGGCTTTTTTCCCTCCCAGCAAAAATGTTTTTTCCCCCCACTTACTCACCCCACC
>JBAMYA010000003.1:3059272-3081532 GCA_037176975.1 Arrhamphus sclerolepis
GTGTTGCACCCAAGTGATGTTTTGATTTGGAAAACCATTTTGAGAAAGTGGAGCTGCGAAGAAAAGTTAGGGGGCAAAAAGAGCCTCAAGGTGAGGTTTTTTTTTTTTTTTTTTTTTTTTTTTTAAGTTTGTTGGCCCACAAACTTTTTTGTAGCTCCAATAAATCAATCTGAAGGAAAAAAAAAAGAAATATATGTCTTACATTTCATAAATTCCTTTCCAAGTTTAAGCAGTCTAATGTAAACTGGTTCTACAGGTGATCAAGGGATCTCTGGCCTTGTAATACCTTGTTTCATGGCCATGTTGTGTAGGAAACAGCAAGCAAATATTATTTTGCACACCTTACTGGGTTTACAGGACTGGCTGCCCAGAGCAAAACCACCATAGCTTCATGAGACCATTGGTGCTCCCTATAATAGCTGTATAGGTGTCTGTCATATAAAGCATATAAAATTAATTTAAAAAGTTTAAAAGTTAATTTAATCAACCCACTGACATTTTAATAAAACAAAGCTTAAATATGTAAAATCTGAAGCTTAAATGTGCAAAATGCCCTTCTGCTAGAATAAATGTGTTCTAATTAAAATCTATCCTCATGTCTGAAACAGGGTTTCTGCATATTTTGTAAAAAAATCAGTTGATATAATGCGTTCACATTGTAAAATCTGTTAATGACAGGAAATATTTATGCGCACTACTCAGTTCCACACATGGTTGGAGGCAAGAGTGGATTTTGGGGGGCAGGAAATTGGCAGCCAGGAGGCGAGTTGATGATTTGTGCTTCAATTGGACATTCCAAACAGCATGAACTTTTTTTTTTTTTCCTTGACCTGTGTGTTATCTTACCCCTTGTTTATGGGGAGTGTAAGACTTTTCAACACAAAACGTGCAACATGAGTGTCTGCATGTAGCAGCTGGGTACTTGCAGTATACTGTCCAGGGGAACGCACGTTAGTGCTCTAAGTATGCGACTTGGAATAAGCTTTTCAAGGCAGCAATACACTATAAAATAAAACAAACAAAAATAGCAACAGTAATATTCTCACTCACCAACACATCGGGGTAAGGGAGCACTCCATATTCTTCGTCCACCCCCAAGACATATTAACTCTGGTGCCCCCTCTAGGCGGTATCCCATATTGCAGGAAAAAGACAAAGTGTCTCCAATTCCAAATGTGTAGCCGTTTCTCCTGCCATACTTAGGTGTCCCAGGATCCTCGCATGGCTCCAAAGTATATTCTGCAAGAAAAACAAAAAGGCTTTTCAAACTGAATGAATATCAAAGACAAGACTAGTAAATTAAAATAGCGTGGAGTCTATAGAGATTGACAAGATGGCCCTCCATAAGCTGCTGACAACAAACCAGAACCAGATAATAATCCAATGCACCGTTTACAGCATAAACAGTAGAATGACTTTGATTTTGATTCCAACATAATGACTAAATATAAATCAGCATTGTAGCCATTCAAGTTTTAGCAGATTGTGAATATAAACTCTGTTATGATTCATTAACTAACAAAATTCCTTTGAAGCTTGACAAATGTTGGTGTATTTGCCAGAGAACTTAAGTGCAGGTATGGTTAACAGTAACGTATAAGTTGATGCTCTATAGTGACTGCGTCCTGACCTCAATTTAACTTGCTTGAGTTCATGTCTTGTAAAGTACACAAGGAACTGTATTTGTAATTGGCCAACACTGAGGACATTTTGCAGTGTGCTACAGGATGTTGGAGCATGCTGAAATGAAAAACTAAAATCTCTTGTGACACCTCCCATGTGTAACAATCTGAGTATCAGCTTATGCCATCAGGGAGGCAATAAAACAGCCCTCGGTGTAGACTAAAGTGCTCCTTTACTCTGGAGTCACTGAGAGAGCATTGCAAGGGTAATCAGGCAGGGGATTCTTCTTCTCAGGATCCTTTGGCCTTTAATATTTCCCTTATTTTGAGTGTGAAAGTGAAATAACACAAAATATTTGGTGGAGTGTTGCTGAACATCTGAAGGGGTCCCCAGAAAGTTGATTTTTCAGAGTAATGTAACTGAATGCTGCATTTTAGATTATAGATACATACTATCTATTGTTGTTGTTTTTGCATTGGACAGTTACATGGACTTAGTTCATATTTATGTACTGACACAATGAAAGAGCACCTGATGCTTTACAGAAAAGTTCAGAAAATTTGATCCTGGCAGAAATCCCTCTTAACTGTCTCTAAGCACAAAGGTTAGGATGTGTATCAGCTGCTTTGAATACGCTGTCCTGCAGCCTTAAATAAAATAAATAAATAGATTTTGACCCAACAGAGTTTTTTTTTTCTTACTGTAGACTGTGTTACCATTTTAATCACTCATGACATTAGTTCAGTTTCAGTCTGGTTTTAAATCATGCCATAACACACAAACTGCTATTTAAGAGTTTTAATGACTCAAGGAATGCTGTCATCTTTTTTTAGACCTGCCTGCAGTGTTTTTTGTTTTACAGTGGATTGTGAGATGTTGTTGTCAAGACCTGAACAATGTGTCAGGATCAAAGCTCCAGTTTTAAATTGGTTTGATTAATTCCTGACAGCGAGGACCTTTTCTCTACAAATTTTGTTCCTCTTCTGCAGCTTCTCTGACCCTTGAGGTTCCTCAAGGTTCTATTTTGGTCCCATGCTATTTTCATTGAATATATTGCCTTTAGCCACCATATACTTACTTAATTTTATGTTTTGAAGAAAGATCATTTTTTTCCATCGCTTTGCTGATGATTTTGAGGTGTACTTTCCAAATAAATCATAGAACAAAAGTTCATTACAGTCTTTACTTAAATGCCTTAGAGACTTTAAAACCTAGACAAAGACTTTAGAACGTATGTCCTTTGGTTTTGGTTTTGTCTAATTTGCTCTGCAGTTCTGTCACCACTCTTGGTTCTTTGGCTGCATAGCAGTGCTCGGCTGTCCAAAATCTGTGGGCGATTTTTGACACCTCTTTTACATTGGATTAAGAGATCAGCGCAAGTATTCACACTTTTATCACTTCTCACATACACTACTGTAATGAACTGTGTGTTGGTTTAGATAAGGCCTCTCTGCAATTCTTCAGAACCCAGCAGCTTGTCTTTTAACCAGCACAAAAAAAGCATGATCAAATAAGTAAAGTCTAGCAGACCTTATACACATCCAGCTTGCTTCTAGTTCCTTTTAGATGTTTCAAGATCAAAATTAAAATGGACAGGTGATCGGGGATTTGCAGTGGTGACCCCAAAGCTGTGGAATACCTTGCCTCTTTAATATTCATACAGCTCAGACCTTGGGTATCTTCAGATAACAACTAAAATCACATTCTTTCTAATTGGGTTTCAATTGTAAGTAGTGTCTGCCATTGGACAGATATTGGGCTGCACTGCTATTTACATCTAATTTACTGGTTATTTCTTCTTATTTGTTATATTTTTATTTCACATTTCATATTGTTTTAGATATATATATATATATATATGACCATGACATCCAGAATATGTGGAATTAAGAAGCAAAGTGGGAGAGTGCACTCAGAAAGTTGACTCATAAGATAAAAAGGGACTTTGCTTGAAAATGCTATTTCTACATGTCCATGATGTTGAGTGAAGTAAGATACCAGAGAAAGTTATGTTGAAGCCTTCATATGAAATGGAAAAGTCAGAGATGAATCGTAGCTGGGCTTTGAAGTTGCCATGGAGACCGGCATTGATGTTGCTAGGCAACTCGTTTCCGGTCAGGCGAACCAGAGGTTGCAGGAAGCTCCCGTTCTCAGTAATCAAGAGATAGTCATGTTGGTCCTCCAGATGAAAGGAATTGAACTGAAACTGGACTCCTGCTTGAGACACAGAACACAAATGGGTTGAAAGACAGGCTTTGCTCTCATGTCTCAAATTCTAATCTGCAGAAATCACTTCATTGCGATAAAAGCATATAAAACATTTAAACTACAAACATCAAAAGACAGGAAATTGCACCAACAGCTTAAGCAGCATTTGTATAGCAAATAAACCTTTATATTATTGTGCCCTCACGGAATAGATAATGATAGATAATGATAATATAATTATCTCTTATTATGGTATGAGTTTCATGAAATGCAAGTTACTGGTTGCAGTAGAGAAGTAACTAAATCGCTGTTTTGCTTTAATACAGTAACAAAATACTGTTCTGAGTCTGTTGCTGTCGAATAAAGAATGTAGTTCTGTCTTGCCTTTCCCATGGCTGACTTCAACAGTCCAGGTACAGTTGAGAGATGAAGGGTAGCTGTCTGGATAGCCAGGACTGAGGATAGTTCCCCAGGGACCTCGAACATCTCCCCCACACAGAGCTGTAAAGATTGGGAGAGACAGAGATGGGGAGATGGGGGAGAGGGAGAGACATGAGCAGAGACAGGGGACGGAGGCAGAGAGAAAGTTTGCATCAGACTGTTGGCATGTTAAACAAATCTCCCCTGTGGACCTTAAATACCATTTGTATTGCACACACACACACACACACACACACGTGTGCGTTAGGACAGCATGTTGAAAGGTCCACATACACTGCAAGCTGCAGAATTTGTGCTCTTTTACACAATGAATGAAATAGAATGGGAAAACATTGTTTCTAAATGCATTCCTCTTAAATTTTAAACTGAGATTTTTAGATTTACTCCCCGCACTTCTGCACAAACATGAAATAACAACATGAATAATACAAAGTTTCCCACCCACTGCACTAAAATGATAAACAATGCATTTGTAGTTTATGTGGTTCAGACTTCAGACAAATAGAAAAGGATGGAGAAAATATTTAAGTTTATGGATAAAAAATAGTTGGAATAAGAAGGAATAATTCTTTTGAGTGTTTTTCTTTTTCTTCCCCTTTTGTCAAAGACAATAGAAGCTCTTTGAGGATGAGTGACACTGTAGCAGGATTCATGCTAATCACTTTAAAAAGCAGCTATTTTTGACCCTGAATGCCTTAAACGGACTCGTCACAACTTCATCAAAAGTGCAACTTCACCAAAATGTGTTTTTTTATTTTGTCTAGGACCAGTTAAAATTGTTAAAAGAAAAGAAAACAAAAAAAATCTAATATATGCAGTGGAAAGTGTGGGAACTCTTATTAGACTGACTTAAATGTCATGTCGCTAGTTTGTAATTTCTATGTTCCACATTTAAAACTTAGTTGCAAGATTTTGTTAAATTTCAGATGTGCTCTTGTTCTCAGTCAGTCAATCCCAAGTAAAACCATTCCGTACTATTATATCAGTTTTTTATTTTTAGATTTTTCCCGACATACTACATTGCATAAATGTCATAAAGTAAAAAAAAAAAAAAGGGCATCCGAGGTGTGGTTTCTGATATCTCATATAAAAAAAAAAAAAAAAAAAAAAAGCTTTAATTCTAAGTGATTTGAAAATAGTTGAATTCAAAGCAGAGATGAAGGAAAAAGTATCCATTTAAACCTACATTTAAAACATTTTTAACCTCACAGCATGGCCTCAGTGTGACCCTGGAAGCTTTGCATGTACTATGCAGGATGACAGCTGTGCTTGCATAGATATAAAGTCCCTAATGCGTCGAAAGATGCGCTGACTTCTATGTATTTTAATGCAGGCATGGACTCTGTATGTTGCAAGAGACTTCCTTTCAGCTTACTTCAGTCTTACAGTGTGGAGGATGAGGTGCCAGTTTGCCTGCAATAAACCTATAAAATGCCATAACATTACTTCAAAATTGCATTGGTAAAAGGGCAGCAGGTAAAAAGTCAGGCCTGAAAGTTCTGCTAAAGTTTCCTTGACATTTTACAAGGTACTGTTCGTGGGAGCAGAAAGCCAATTCCAGCAGCTGTAACCACAATTAAATCTATACAGATCTTTTTTTTTTTTTCTTTTTCTTTTTGCTGACTGCTGCTATAAACACTACAACAGGTCAGCACGGAAGTGAAAATGTACTCAGACCACAACAGGGCATCGGTATCTTCACATTTAGCCACTGTGGTTTCAACAACATCTGCAGAGAACAGCAGGGAGTGAGAATATTTCCAGACTATACAAATAACACAACGAGCATAACGAACACAAACACATACACCGCTATTAATAATAGATATTTTTCTGTCAGGAGGCTCTGTTCTTTGAATGTGCAAGAAACTGAAACACTGCACTTCTATCTACCCTTGCCGTTTTGTCTCTCTGTTTTGCTCCTTAAGTCTTTTTAACCTCATTTCATTTCCCTTTATCCCCCCACCTCTACCTTCCAAGCTGGGCTGACTGAGTCGGCTAACCTCATTCCTAATGAGCTAACTGAAATGTGTTAATTCATTTAGGTCATAACTGCATTATAACTTATTTATGTTGCATTGTATTTATAATTGATTTAATTTGCAATGCATGTAGCTTTGAAAAAATATCTAAATGATGTGCACTCTTAGCATCGTTTAAAAGTCTTTACAATATTTTGTTTTTCTGGTGTGATAATCTTGTCATTTCCTCTTTCACATTATCTTACATACTTCCATCAAATGTTGTTATGCAGCTTACTTTCATCTTTGCAAATGTAGTTCATGAACAACATTTGCTTCAGGCAAAATTTTTCAAGGCTGACTCGACTGTCTTTGGAGATGTGTTGCTTAAATTTAATGTGATCAAGTTGTCAAAAAATGAAGTTTTCCTTTTTTTTTTTTTTGCCACACTTAGCAGAACACATATTTGTATGAGTACCTTTGTGTCTCTATGGGTACACGTGTGTAAACAAAGTTTAATAGTATGCAGAATGTCAATTCCAGGCTATATCCTTGATGTTTATATGCTCGAGATGCTTCCTCGGATGATAACTACTTCCAGTACGGGACAGTGTGATTCAAAAAATTTTCACGAGCGAATGCACCAACGAACCAAACTAAGCAAGCTACCACAGAACTGATGCTGCAGTGCTGCATCTGTCTTTCCTCCTGCACCATCTAGACTGGAAAAAGAGAGACAGCGGTGGGAGGGACAGGTCACCCCCCCACCCCCACCCCCACCCCACCCCAACCCCCCCAAGCTCCACATATGCCCCCAAGCTCCTGATCTGGGAGAGAAGAGAAGGAGGTGACAGCCAACACAGGCTCTCGTCAACCTCACCTCAAACCTTCCTGTGTTTGTGCCTCACACGGGGGAGGAGGTGACAGGAGGCACATGGATAAAGGTGCCACAAGCGCACACATGTACTTATAAGGTGCACGTGCACTGACACACACACACACACACACACAGAGGCCATATTTGGCCACCAATCTCTTATCTTCTCTCCAAATCATTTTGTATCAGCCACAGCAGCCTTCACTGCAAATTGTCCCTGTGTATTAGTGTGGGTGGGTGTGTGTTCATTCTACGTGATTCATCCAGGGGCTTTTGTTGCAGAATAACACAAGACTCAGCTCCTAATATGTGGATGGTGGCTTAATTTTTGATCTTTTCCACACCTCAGCCTCTCTGTTTCCATTTTTAATACTATATCAGCAGTCAGGTTGATGTGCCATTTTAAAGCATATGCTTCCACAAAACTTTCTCTGCATCTTGTGTTTGCACCAGTGTCAAGAGAAATATTTCTGTTTCACTGCATGTACCCCCCCCACTTTTTTTTTGAGTCTATGGTATTTAATTAGTCTCCAAAGTCACTGATGTGAAAACCATCTGTGTGTATGTGATATGTCCATGAGCAGCACACCCTGAGCACAGAACTGTCCTTATGAGGCAAAAATTCTGCCCCATAAACCCACAGAAATTATTTGCAAGCAAAACTGCATGCTTGCAAAAGAAACCAGCTTCCTCCATGTGCACAAATGCAGATTCACAGGCACGTTGCTGTGACAATCACATTTAACATCAGCTGACTTTTGAAACTGATTATGATTGACTTTCTTTTTCTTTGATTGTGTCCTATTTGCCAAGATCACTTCAGAAGCCATTACATAAGTTCCAGGTTTAATTTGTTTGACATCCAAACAGTGCAATGGTTTTGTTTTGGTTCCATCCATTTTTTTGTCCCACAAGGACCAACAGTTCTAATGCTTCAACTACTTCAGTTAAAGCACCTAAAGCTAACAATGCTAGCATTTCTATTACTAGTGCAGTCACAGCTATGCTACATCATCAGCTGCACCCACTGGACTGCAGTGTGGAAGAAGAGATTATCCAGTCAAAGGAAAGGAGATGTCAGCCATTTTCTCTGCTTTCCGAAGTCTCAAAAGTCAACCTGACAGGGGAGAGCATGAAGGGAAGATTTAGCATGAGCTCGTCACAGCCCCGTGCAAGACCGCATTTGTGCAAGCAGAGCAGGAATGTTCCCCCTGTAAGGACAGTTTTCCACTCGCAGATGCTGCTATGACCAACAGTATCACCTGAACATGCCTCTTGTCAGACTGTGGCATTACAGATGCAAAGTCCCTTGGCTCATGAATAATACGAGGCTGGATTTTTTGCGCCTGTGAAAGGTTAGTGAAATGTATAAATCTTGTCAAGAAGTTCTGTATTTTATAATACAATAATGTTGGACTGAAAAACAAGCCATCCGGCTTTGAAGAAGCTTGACTAAAGGAATGCATTCTCAAAAACCAGAATACTTGGTCAGTGCTGTCAAAAAACCCAATAATATAGAGGAAAATATTAAATCCAGAGTATAATACATTGTATCATTATGCTGACTGACCTCCTTCTCTTATAAACTGTGGTAAAACCATACGTTCTGAATTAAAAACTTTACCATCGCACGTCGGTAAGGGGTGGCTCCACCAGTGGTTCTTTTCACACACCAGCGGCTCTTCGTGGCTCAACCTGTAGCCAGAATCACAACCAAATGACACGGTAGAGCCGATGGAAAAATCTTGTCCATACCGAATGCCGTTGACAGGTATGCCAGGGTCCAGGCAAGAGTAGCTGTCAACTGTAACACCTGGAAAACAAAAAGAAAGATAGAAGATTTAGCTGATATAAACTATGTAAAGCCTACAGCTTCACTGTTCACAAAAGGTATCATGTTGTGCAATCACAGGTATATTTATTTTTCTGCAGATAGTGATGTTGTGATATCATGCCCAGCTAATCAGAGACACACTGTGAGTTAAGTACTTCCAAAAATACATTTTTTATTTATTTTTTTAACCCCTACCCTTGTGCACACACATTTTTGAAATGTGCATAAGTACTGACACAGACGACATTAACTTTGTGTGTATTGTGTTTGCTGCCAACTTACTTTCATAGAGTATTTTAAAGCCGGCGTTGGACCTGCTGTTATCGGTGGTAAACAGCAGGTAAAGGAAGTTGCTGCTGCTGAACAGAAACTGGGGCACCTGGGTGCCATTAAAGGAGCCGATCAGGGACGACAGAAGGTTAGGCCCATCATGGACCTCCAGGAAGTCATAACCAAGCTCTGTCTGGAACCTGCGATCAGAGATTATCCGAGAGTCAGTCTGCTTTTACCATGAATTCAATCGGGATCCTTCATATTTTTTTCAAAAAAGCAAAATCATTCTCTTCTTTGTGCCTTTAAATGCATTTTACAATTAAATAAAACTGAAAAATTATATGAAAACAAATGAAAACTGGTTTAAAAAGACTGTGGTTTGATGGTTGAAAGCTCAGATTGCATGAACAGAATAATATATTTTCATCATCAACTCTCATTGTTAAATTTACAGATCGAAAAATAATAAGACCATTAGCAAATCCTTTTGAATTATGAGTAACTAACTCTAAAAGTTTGCTTTTTAGATACTTTGATGAATTGTTTTGACCCACCTGTCAAATGTAATTTTGATGGACCGTCCAGGCTCCGATTCAATCACCCACTCACAGTTGAGGGAGTCTTTGTAGTAACCAGGCCACCCAGGGGACAAAATCACCCCGCTTGGAGCTGAGTAGTGACCTCCACATGGGGCTGGAGGAGAAGAGGAGAATGGAAGGGAAAATTTAAAGTGAGAAATGGAGGACCCCCATGAATAATTAGAAGCTGAAGTGCAGGCTGATGTGCCGCGTACGAGAAGTGGTTTCGCTCAGATTGTGCGGGATTTACCTGTAGCTTAGGTTGGTGAATCAGTTCCAGCAGCAGCTGACATGCAGGAAACTTAATTACATCTTTTATTCAATCTTCTCTAAACTTGCTCGGCTGTATGAGTGCAACGAATGATGCTCGATTTCACAGTTCAGCAATAACAAACCAGGATTTACAGGTAAGCGTCTGGCTGCTGGAGATAGAAAGTCGTGTGTTGGCTGTTTACACATCGAGAAGATGTACGGCACTGATTTGCTGCTTTGTTTTTGGCCGCATGATGAATGCAAGTTAATAATTCATTCTGCTATAAGCTCTGCTTTATTCTTAACTAATTCAAATCTATAACTTCAGATAAGAAAACGCTCTACTATACCCAAGCTGAATAAAGCCTTTAGTGCGGCTGATACAAGACAGAAAAATTACTGGCTGTAAAACCTAAAATTTCTCTCTGCCACATTGACAAACAGCTTCGTCACCACACACAAGTTCTGCGAATACAAAACATTGTTGACATCTTGTAAAATAAACATCATATTTAAAATAGCCACAATTATCACAGACGCTCCTCTGACACATTAGTTTAGATGCATGTTAAATATTTTACGAAATTTAACTGAAGCTCTCATCAACATGTTTTATTAAAACACAAAGAAAAATGATCATCATAGTGGAAAATGCAAATATAAAACTTTAACTACATTAATTACAGTAACAAGTATTCTTTAAAGGGACATGAACACTCAATCAACTGTAATAACGACAACATTTGCTGTGAGCTGTTCTGTCGTCACCATCTTTTGAATGTAATCTCATGAAGTTTAACTACGAGTTTGAAGTCAATTTGTTCGGGTCCGTACACCCTGCAAACAAATAAATGAAATTTCCATAAGGTAGTTAGAGACACACATTAGATGTAAGAGCTCAGGGGACTGTAAGATGACCTGGATCATAATTAACAGGACCCCTCTTCGACCTATCAGCAGTTCCATCAACAATAGCTGCATTTGAAATATCTTGACTTAATTATGTCTCCCTCCATGGCTTCAGCATCAGCACGGCGGTGTTAATCTATTCGTTCCATCTGAGACACACAGGTGAAATTGATGTGTTCATTTTCCTCACTTTCACATGAACAGTTGATTGTGCTCAGGTTTAATGGAACTTTGCAAAAGGAAACCTTATCCACCATTACGACATGGATGACATATAAGACGCGCTTGTGTGCAATTGGGTTTAAGATCCCGTCTATAGCTCTCTTCCCAGACATCACTCATTACAAAAGGATTAATATTCCCATCTTGTGATGCAGTTATGGCCAGAAGTATGTCGACTATTATGATTTTACCTTGATGCACCATTGCAGTGAATTTTTCTGTCCTTTTTCTTTTTTTTTTTGCAATAAAACAGTGGAGATGTGATCAAAGTGTAGTCTTTCAGATTTAAGAGGTTTTATTAAAAAAAGAAAAAGAAAAAAAGAAAAAGCCATTTTCCATTTAAGAATCACAGGAATTTTAAATAAAGTAACTCCAATAACTTTGACATGAAGCCTCAACAGCTCAGAGGTCTGGGTTCAAATCCCGGCTGTGTCAGGAAGGGAATCTGGCATAAAACTTGTGCCAGATCAGTCATTCGGATAACTCCGCTGTGGCAAACCCGAACAAGGAGCAGCCGGAAAGGAAGTTAGTTTAGTCTGGTACCATCAGGTACTGAGGTGGCAAAGAGATCTCAAAGTGAAGGAGGCTGTCGTTAGGAATTAGAAAATGAATAAATACCTCTACGAGAGAGATGACAAAAGCCTTAGGTATGGTTAAGTCAACATTTTGCTTCATTCTTAAGAAACAAACAAATCACTAGTGAGCTCAGCAACATCAAAAGGTCTGGAAGACTGATGACGACTCAAGTGCATGAACACAGAATCCTTAAAGCATCCTCACAACATCACAGAAGTTAAGAATATTCTGGGGAAAAAAGGGAATATCAATGTCAAAATCAGGAGACACCTTAATCAATGTAAAGAAAGTGGGTTTACAACAAGATGAAAACTACTGGTGACACTGAAGAAAACCAGATTAGACTTTGCCCAAAAACATAAGAAAAGACCTTCCATATTTTAGAATCAGATCCTTTGGACAGAAAAAAAACTAAACAAACAAGCAGTCTGAGAACACATTCTTCTCCTTCTCCGCTTCTTTTTTTTTAAAAAAAATACACTTTTGGCACATGTTAATACTACATCAGAGCAGTTTATTTTTATGTTGTTTACTGTCACAGCATACTGCTAACCCAAGATTTCAAGATTAAGCAATGCAAATCATACAGTAGGAGATGTTCTAATCTTATACGACTGCAGACAGAAATGATGCAGTGTAAATGAGGCCTAAGGCCGTGCTCCCCGCTCACAGGCAAATCCTGCAAAACTCATGCGATGATGCTTCCCAGCACAGACGGACATTGACACATACTGCGAATACAGCTCAGGACTTTTTAAAGGCACAGAAATCTAATAATTCTTCAATAGCCAAGTCAGATGACTGACCTCATCTTTTCAGAAAAAGCATCTTCATTGGAGAAATTTGGTAATTTTGATGGACAATGACTTTAGGCCGTCGTTGACTTAAAAAAATATGTTTATATTTACACTTATGCTACTTTATTCAGATGTTTTTGAGCTCTTAAACATGGCTATTCCTAAATAGTAATTGAGAAATACTCTTGTGGAATCGTTTCAATTAAAGCTGAGAGTCTACACTTTGATCACATCTTGATGGTTTTATTTTAAATCCATTATGATGGTGAGGAAAAAAAACAAAAACAAAACTATAAATGTCCAAATATTTTATGACCATATTGTTTGAATTTATTTTATTTTATTATTTTTTTTTATTCAGTTTATTCCTGGACTTAAAAAGTGCAGCAAAATTATGCTATATATTGTTCTTGAGATATTAACTTTAATATTTACCTTCACATTTAGGAATGGGTCCACTCCACATCACTTTTCCTCTTTCTAACTGACAGGAGATGGTCTCAGTTCCTTGGGTTTTGATGAAACCGTCCTCACACACCACAGATATGGAGCTGCCAAGCTGGAAGTTGTCACCAAAGCGGCGAGCGTTGATGGGGATGCCAGGGTCTGGGCACTCATTGTGACCAAATGCTGTGGTTAAGAAAAATAAATAAATAAAATGATAACAAAGCTATGATGGGGGAGACATTGAAGGCTAGACACTTGAAAACAAGAAGCAGACACAAAAACAAGACATTTTTATGAAAGAACACAGAGCCTTTTCTTCACAGGCGTTTACACCCGATGAAAAGAATCCAGTCTTGTTGCTGCAACTTGCCGTTATTCAATGTCCAACACTAAAAACAAAAATGTACAAATGTCTTTCTTGATTCAACCTGCCTATACTTCTACCATCACTATCTTTATAATCATTTCTCATGTTAGAAAATATCATTTCATGCAACTCTGTCCAAATCTGCTCAAAATTTTAATCTGTGTGAATAATCACACATCCTTTGTGGAAAAAGATTTCCCTTCTGTGAGGTTCTGACACCTCGTTTTGATGAGTTGTGGGCATAAATTATTTTAGTTTTCAGCAGCTACTTACACAAGCCCCGGGCTGCTGATTTTAGGAGAGCTGAGACTATTTAGAAGGCTTTAAAGTCTGCATTGCCTTCTTTTTCTTCCACTAAGTTCACCTTATATTTACTTTTTCATAAAAACCAAAGTTCCTGTGCACTGGCCACTTGACAACTTTAATATGTCAATGTTTTTTTTACACTCTGCTGGTGTTGGACGTAAGCAAGTTAAGTAGAGATAAAACCGAGTTTGCTTCAAGATGGTGTTATACAGAGATAGATAGAGACAGGCATTTATTAAATTGGCTTAAAGACTGGAAGCACAAGTGATGCTTCTTATTTACATATTTGCATCTTAAATCTTGTTCATCAGCAAGCCTGTCATGAGCAACATGTGGATTTTGATCCAGTAAGCAAAATTTCTGCTGCCTGCCTTATAATGAAAACAGAATTTCTGAAATTCAAAGCAAATAATGTCCAGATTTCCAGAACATTATATGAAACTCTGTGGAACAAGAATATCAGTTCCCTCTTGCATCAAGTAATTGTGCTAAACAAGCCTCGACATGACCTGGAGCACTTTTCAACACACAATACAAGGACATCAAAATTATATCTTCTGATGTGATGCTGGTCTTAGCAACAAGAAAAAAATCACTCATAATACTGCGTTTGCTTTAGTGTTCTCTTTGTTCTGCAAATTACAAATCTATATTTAGCTTTTAAAGTAACCACATGATCCATCTTCACTTTTAAAAGCTTGTTTTTTGTCTCTTTATGGGACTTCTCTTTGAAATGTTGAATGCGATGTGCCTGTAATGAAAGAGTGTAAGATCTGATATTTGATCGGCAGAATGGCTGCTGCTCCTCTCTGGAACAGCTGCGATGACGGTTGAGGAGCTTTAAACTGCAATTTGCCTGCAACTCTGCGACTGCTTTGCTTTGATTCCAACAACATCATCAAGTTTTGGCCACAAAATAGTTTCTCATGTGATTTTTTTCTGAATGTCAGCGTCTCAGCTTTTGTGGAGTTGGCCCTCCTGTTATCTTTTAAGTTACATACATCTTTTATGCTTGGAGTCAATATGACCCCAGCAATTTAAACCTCTAGAAAATAATTACAATTAAAATTGTTACCCAAGTTTATGTGCCAGGTACATCATGTTTGTTTTTTGACTACATAAATAGCTCTTTAAATAAAACTACAACCCAGATCCAGAATACCCATAATGCAACTATGGAGAAATATGGAGCTCACCATAAAATCTCACTCATTGAACCAAAATTGCACAGAGGCATCTTTTTGGTGTTTTCAATGGATTTCTAAATACAATTTTTCGTTATCTATGACATTTGGAGTGAAAAAGAAGCAGCTGCATGTGACTGTGACATTGTCAAGGTCACCAACCCCTCCCTTGGTCTTGTTGTAGTCCAGACCATTTCACTTTCTTTTTTTCTCCCTTTTTTCCACCCAGTGCTCAGTACCTAAGCTGCAGTCCTGAGCATTGCTCTCCCTCTGCCGACCCCGGGAGGACCCCGCACTGACTTCAAGTCTCCTCCTTTACCTGAGGAGTGAACAGGCCCTTCTTTACACCCGGGATAGGGGATTCCCCAGCTGGACATATCGCGTGGAAGGATCACGTTATTCCAGCTGGATCCTCCCCGCTCCCTTGGGCGCCCCGGCCAGCCAGGGGAGGCAATGTGAAGGCCCAGTACCACTGCATGTTTTTGTGAGGGTAGCATTAGCTTCCCAAGGGAACACAGGGAGAACATGCAAACTCCACACAGAAAGGCCCTTTTGCCAACCCCACACAGGGTATGGATGCTGATGATGTAGAGAGACAAACACACTCCCAGCACCCACAGCGTCCCCTCTGGGAGTTGAACCCAGGACCTTCTAGTTGTGAGACGATTGCACTACCCGCTTTTTTACAGCTCTCTTTATGACACCTGGTTTTAGGGGGCGGAGTCAGTCCTGCTGCTCAACTGTTAAATGAATCAAATCAAATCAATCAGCCAAAATCAGTGTTGCAAATTTACATTAGCAACTTTCAAGGTACAGAAGCCACAGCCTGACATGAACCTTGGTGTGGTAATGACAAGAAAGTTTGATCACTTTTGCTCTGATCTGGGTCTGTGATGTCACAATACCTTGAAAATCTGGATGGTTCACTATTTTCAGACATGGTAACCCCAAACAAAGGCACCTGGGTTGTGTCAAGTTGTGTGCTTTACTCTTTAATGTCCATGTTAATGAAATGCTTCAAAGGTTAGTTATTGAGTATATATTGTGTCTTAATTTAATTTATATTTGAACGTCATATGTTATATTTGAACAGCAGTTATGAGCCTCTCCCCTAGTGGGACCAACTCCCAATTCTTGTTGGGGATAGCGTAACATTTTCTTTTTTGGTCAAATGTAGCTGGTTAAGGCAGATGACAGCCCTCCCTGAGTCTGGTGCTAATTTTGTTTTTTTGTTTTTTTTATCCCTGTTAACCATGTTTTTCCCTCTCCACTGTTGCCTCGTACTTGCTCACGCTGGGGTGCAGTTAGTTGGCTTGCTCAACTAGGCATTGCACAATTTTTGAACTCAATTAGAATGTATTGGGTTATTTGAATTGAACTTCAGAGTGCAAAAAATGTTGGCATGGCACTACATTACTTTTGCATGTAAAACTATATTAAAAAAAATGTATTCAGTCATAAAATGATGAAATGTGTTTATGCTCTTTTTTTATTTTAGACCAATCTTTTGATCAAGTATTCTCAGAAGTTTTGACCATGAGGTGTCCCGTACATTTACTACATTGTTTCCTGCTTGTTATTTGCTTTTCTCCTTTTCACTCAACAACTGTACCTTCACTGCACCTTCACTGCAAATTACCCGTGGCTCGACTCTCTCCTGTGAAGCTTTCAGGCCGTTTGTCAGCTCCCCTCCCTGTCATCACGTCATCTACAGAAAACATCTTTCCACACTGAAACAGAGCAGGAAACAAGACGGCGTGCCTCTGGGCAACATTAAGACCTGGATGAGCTGTTGGATTTTTATGATCCGCTTTAAAACGAGAAACACTTCGTAATTGCATATTTTTCTTTCCAGCAAGTTGCGCCGGGCTGAGAGGTGAGCAGCTGGTCAGCCTTGAAAATGAAATGAATGCAGAGGGACCTCGCTTGCATGGTGAAAGTTTGTAGCTGGGCTTTGCTTGAGAGCAACTTTCCAAAGTAAACTTTTAAATTTCTAAGTTTAAATTCCTGTGAAATAGTTCCTCTGCCAACCTTTGGATCACACACTCTGCCCTTAAGACTTGGCTTTTGTCTTCAAGCACTATTCCAGCAGATGGCGATCTAAATCCATTGCTGGCATATGTTTATTTCAAACTACTTAATTCTTTGTGCATCTTTAAATCTGAATATTGTCTCAAAGTCAGGCGCTATTCATATTTTTTCTTTAATTCCTTTAGTTCCACATTGTTGGAGAAGGGATTAAATGTGAGCTGATGCCTCAAGCAGCTATACCTACCGCATACCTCGATGCAAATACCTCCACCTGCTTCTCTAATGCGGCGTGAACAAGGACTGCGTCATACAACTCTGGATGAACTGAGATTAGTTCCAACTGAAGATATTAATTATTTCTGTAATTGCCATTGCCAGCATGTATGGATGTATCAAGAATAACTAGAACTATAAGAATAACTATTGTGGAATCTTAAAAAATAACAGTTTGATCTTAAAGTATGTTCCTGGTGTCATCCTTCAGTAATGTGAATACACGATGGACACTGTCTTAATTGACTTCACATACACCTTCAAAAGGTCAGTGTGCACTACAGAGGGTCATTTGAGGGGGAGCTCGTTATGGGGATGACTTACGTGGAGCTGCAAGCACAAGTGTGTCGCGTCAGCAGCGAGGTGACCTCTCTCTTGTCTTGTAGCCGACTTTGGCAGGGGATGGGACTGTGAGTGAGGCTATAATGGGGGAGGGACGGGAGAGGGGAACGTTTTGAGGTGTGCAAGGACCGGCTCACCAATGTGACTAGTGAGGAATGTTGTGTTTAACAAAGGCTGTTTTCACAGACTGTAAAACCAAATGTCCCAGACAGCCTGTGTGGATGTGCAACCACTGGTCACAGGGGAGGTGGTGCCAGTGCAGCCTCGCCGTACAGGATCATTTTTGCAGCTCAAAACCTCAAATGAGATAACCACAAATTACAAAGGTCATGTGCCATAAATGCCTGTAAAGTATTTAGTGCCACTGAGGGCATTTGAGCATTCATGCAGCATTATGTATTTATGTCAGTGGTGTGAAATAATGCTCTCTAAAACAGTTTCACCCAAATTGCTGATGCTTTTAACACATTAAATGTTTGAAGGTGGCAAATGAGATTTGAATGATGGTCTTATAAAGCTACCACCCTCCCCAATGCACCAACTTTACAATTCCAATGTAAAGTGAAACGAAGGGAAGATTGATTGGTGAAAAGGGCAGCACTTTCACCTGGGGATTTATAGCTCTTTGAGGATATAAATAACACACCAGAGGGTATAAAAGCAGGGGGTATAGTGTGGTGACACATCATGGGTCATGCTTTAATCACAGTGAAGCTGAGCCGCAGCGCTGGAAGACAGAGACTTCTTGCAGAGTCCACGTCTCCGGATGAGGACTCAGAACAAAGACAGGCCAGGACGTCACTGCAGAATGAAACTGGTGGCTCAACGTGAGGGAGCCACATTGAAACGAGCATTTTTGCTTATCTCCAGTGAATAAATATGATGTCCGCTAAAAATTGCTGAGGGAGCAAGTTTATCAGTTCAAGCTTCACTGCATGATAATAACACTGCTGCACGCTGCGTTGGATTCCTGAATGAGTAAAAGCTGTAATTATCTCGAAGAAAAGAACAATGCAAGAGTGTTTCATTACCACTTTGTCTTAGGACATCATGTGTCTGCAGTGAAGCTCTTGAGAGCACACATTTTCAGTGTTTTCCTGGCATGTGATTGCTTTGTCCTTCACGAGATGATCTCCTGGGGTTTACATTAACTTTCACATTCACTTCCTGCCTCTCCCAACAGTTTTAGAACGTGACACTGGTTACACATTTTCTCCAAAATATGCGTCACAGAAAAACAACTGGGACTGACTGTCAGCAGCACATCAGTATTTTATGTCACTATTCAGATGCCCCCCCCCCTCCAACACACACACACGCATCCCCCGTTGTACTAACCTTGGTACATTTGAAAAAAGAATGCTCTTGTTTTTTTCAGCTTTTGAATTAACTGTCGTGCAAAGTCTTGAAAACTTACTCATTGCGGAGATTAGATAAAAGGAACAGTCAGTGACTGAATCTGCTACAGTATTCCAAGAGCGAATAACACAGATGTGTAAAGTGAAAGCAGATTTCATATCAGTTTACAGTTTAAAACCAGCATATGAAGATGTGATCTATAAAAAGGCTGGGCTTGGTGGATAGAAAGACTGCAATGTAATCGGCAGGTTTCTGGTCTGATGCTCACAAAACCCGTAGGAACTGCCAAAACCAGATAAAGGTTTGGTGTCTTCTTAAACGGATGCCCCCCTTTTTTATTTCGTTTGTTCAGTCATTGTTGCAAGACAATAATCATGCTGAAAAAGTAAATGGTGGTTTGAACAATGAATGGTTTTATAGGAGTTTTGTGTGGCTGTAATGCCTGGTTTCCACAAATGTGCCTTTGAAAATGGGGATTCCCCACCAATGCAAACACAATTTCACTTTTTTTTTTTTCTTCATTGTTTTAGGGACACAGCTCAGTTTCTCTTAGTATACACATAAGTTGTAATGGATACTTTGAAATAACTCAGTTGAAGACATATTTGCAGATTATGTTTAATATAAGAGCAATGACAAAAAGCATAACAGATGACCCAAATCTCAACTGATATAGACTTAGAGCATTACAGACAGTATTCTTGTAATTAATTTAACTGACTGAAACTGAATAACACTTATCCAAAGAGAAAAGAAAAAGGGAGCACATGCTCACCATTCAGAATTTCCTGTTTCAGAATAATGTCTAGTACTATGGAAAAAAAAGGTTAAAGCAGTTTGGATATTTATGGTATCATCCTACATTCATTCTCTGGCATTGTAATGAATATCCTGTGTAACCACAAGAACAAAACGTCCGGTAACAGATCATATGCCCCCCACAGACCACTAATCTCCCAGAAGTTGGTGTGGAATTACATGAAAAGGAAAAAAAAACAACTGTGAGACAACATAAACCCACAAAAGAACTGCAGCTTCACTTGCGAGGTAGAAAATGTTAAATCAAAGGCTGTTAATGGGAACACTAGTTCAAGCACAATACAGTAATATGAGCAGTTGAAATTAAATCAAACAAAGATAGGAAAAAAACAAAGTTTTTCATGCTCAATTTTAAAAACTGGCTAGAGTTAAGGCATATTTTATATCAACAGAATAGTAGCTAAATATATTTTCCCCATTTGGTTCTTAATTGGGACTCTACCAGTTGCCTGTCTTTATATTTTACAAGGAGATCAGAAATGTGTTGTGACCCCATAGTATGTATTCTAATATAGATTTCTTCATATTCATGGTTAGTTTCATTCATCCATCCATCGTCTGTATCCATTTATTCCTGTGCTGCATCACCAGGGTCTACTGGGGCCTATCCCAGCTCTCTTTGGGTGAAAGGCAAGGGTACACCATGGACAGGTCAGTCCACCGCAGGGCTATTTTCATTTAATTTCAATTGAAACGCTTTATTCATCCCCACAGGGAAATTTAAGGCATGCTGAGTAGCAACAAAAGGGTCAAACAAAACTACAAGTTTCTGTACACTACAACTTTCAAATGAGATGAGATGGACCGACAACAGCACAAATAAAGCTGTTGTAATGATAATGGGATTGAACAAGCCTCTGTGTTGCAAACAGTTGCAAACAACTGCAACTAAATCACTGTATAAAATATAAATATAAAAGCAGCAAGTTAATATTAGTGGTTTATACAAAAAATAGAAAACTAACTGTGCATGTGCTAAGTTATACTTAAAAATGCAAATACTGTACAATATATAAACATAGTAACACATTTTGACTGGGACATGTCTTCTGAATTTAGACATTATTCTAAAACATAATGCTCTAAAAATGCTCCATTTTCCATTTTAATTTCTATTTAGGGTCACAAAAGTTGTGAAGGGGGGTAAATTTGGATTAGCCCAGAGAGCATTATAGTCTAGAAACGCCACTGCTGATAATTTGTGACTAATTTTAGAACAACTTCCACACTTGAGTAGGTCGATAAATGTTTTCTTGTTGACTGCATTATCCTGATTTTACCCAAATCTGCAAAGTAGCCAGGATGAAACTATCAGTGGAGGATGGAGGGACTCCTCTTGCCTACGTAGGTGCCGTACGTGAGCTGTTGTTTGTTGTCCTGGAGAAGTGGTACAGCCCACGCGGACCCGTCGCCATGGAGAGCAGCTCCCTGTGAGCGCGAGCGCAGCCACAGAGAGCAGCAGGGACGAGCCCTGAGGATCGACGAGGACGGACCCAAAAAGTGCCGAAGCGCACGAACACAACACAGGAATCATGGAGAAAAGATTCGCGCACAGGAGGACTTTACCTCGAGACGGACTGCGACTTTTGACATCCGTTTTCGTGTTTTACGGACTTGCCGGTGAGTTAACGGTTTCTTTTTCATTGTGCCCCAGACTACTTTTGAGGTAACGGGGAGAAGTTGCAGCGGCGCTGCTTTCAGTTCCTCCGTCATTAGTCATCGTTGCAGCTGGGCTCACCAGAACTGTTTAATCCTCTGTGTACTGAAGTGGACTCTTCCAAACCCATTTACTTGTATTTATTTTAGCCCATTCTAGTTTTTTAGACAGTCCTCTCTCAGCTGTGACGCTCAGAGGAAGGAAAATCGCGGCTGGAGTTAGTTGGCTCTTAGCTAAAGCTCACTGGTCTCTCTCATCTGAATGCTGCTTCGTTAACAATCGTTAACTTCTACCTCGTGGAACTCCTGCTTACTGCATGCAAGATGACTGAAGTAATTGTCCCAAATTACTCGGGAGGCATGTTTTAGGCGCTGTTCTGTTTAGTGATTATAATGCGTATTTCAAAAATGTCACATCACTTAGGCCAACATCATTTAGGGGGAGGGAAGTACCGGCTGTTTTTCTCCCGTTCACAAAGCTGCAAACCCATTGAGGAGTACTCGGAATGAAAAGAAAAGGGGGGGAAAAGGCATGAAATGGAGTAATGTGGGTGTCCCTTACGGTGAACAAATATGACTTCCTTTGTGAAAAGTTTGGGGACAAACATTACGGGAGAGAAGGGAGAAAAGGCAGCAAAGACTCTGCTTTAGGGAGGCAGTGGAGATGAAGACGTATTTCCAGGCAGAGACTGCAGTCTCAGAGTCTCTGGGAGTATTGACCTGCAGTTGGGCTGCATGCCAGCTAGAGCACCTTCCAGTCCCTAACTGGCCTGGGTAGAGCACCATGAGAGCTGCATCCCAGCCCTGAGCTGGGATTTCACTACATGACAGGACAAACACACACTGCCACTAAAGTAAATACTACTCAGGAATGTGCCATTGGGGTTTTCTCTTCTCACTATTCAAGACCAGTAAAAAAAGAAGA
>JBAMYA010000003.1:3081632-3093403 GCA_037176975.1 Arrhamphus sclerolepis
ACCCCATACTCCCGGAGCACCTCCCACAGAATGCCACGAGGGACACGGTCGAAAGCCTTCTCCAAGTCCACAAAACAGATGTGGACTGGTTGGGCAAACTCCCATGAACCCTCAAGCACCCTGTGGAGGGTATAGAGCTGGTCCAGTGTTCCACTGCCAGGACGAAAACTGCATTGTTCCTCCTGTATCCGAAGTTCGATTATCGGCCGGACTCTCCTCTCCAGTACCCTGGAACAGACTTTCCCCGGGAGGCTGAGGAGTGTGATCCCCCGATAGTTGGAACACACCCTCCGGTCCCCATTTTTTTTTCTACCCTTTACAAAAGTTAAAAACGTGATTGATTCACTTGAAATTCAACATTTTTTTCCAAACTAAATAATTCCTCCTCACACACCAGTGGATAGTAGAATATAAACAGAAGTGATACAATGATAAACTTGGACAGATATACATTGGTCTATATTTTTAAACTCAATGGTAATGATCACTGAACACTAAAACATAATCCCTTTGAATCAGTTCAGATTTCTTTATCTAGTTTTCTTTTAAGCCATTGAGTTGAAAATGGTTTGCATGGGTCCAGGCACTGTTATGTAGAAAGTCTTGTTTTATGTTTGGAGTGATTCTGAACATCTGCTGTGTTATATAAAACAACCATACATTATTTTAATTTAGTGACTCTGATATCCACGAGCCTCAGCTGCCGTTGCTCCAGAGCGAAGAAACCACAATCAGTTTTATTTTATTTATTTTTTTAACTCTCTTTACTAGCTCCATTTCCGCTCTTTCATTGGTTTCGATCACCGTCGAGTCCTCTGTCCTCCTGAAACAATTTCTCCCGTCTCCCGTGTGTTTGCCATCTAATTAAGGAGAAGATCAATCTATTTGTGTCTACTACATACAAAAGGTGCAGGAAGCAATGACTCATCCTGTGTAATTTCGCAACAATGGTATTTTCTAATCACAGATTATATTCCCTCAACAACTGAGAGTCTTTACATGAGTGAAAAAACAACAAATAAGGATCAAGAAACCATCTGAGGTCCTAATGTTCCCTTGAAGCACAAAGGTGTTGTTATGGCAGCTAATACAAGTCATCTTCTGCAAAACTAAAATTGCATGTAAACATAATTTAATCAACGTGATTAATCTGATACATCACAGAGAGAAGCTTGCTTTGAATGCACTGTTCTTAAAGTTTCGTAAAGTTTTTGAAATCAATAGCAATAAATTAAAGAAAAGAGGCGTTACTCACTTTTTTCTTTTTCCTTAAGGTAACCTTGACGCCATCCACAGACACTACGATATTGACTTTCTTCTTTTTGATGTTTTTCACCTTGAATTCATACTGCAGAGAGAAAACAAAAAGGCAGTGACACACTGAGTCAAAGAATGAAACAAAAAAGGAAATTTTACAAGTTTAATTCACACTTAAAAGAGATCATACATATCTGTTGTCTCTCTTTTATTCCATTTGCACGTAAGCTCACACCAAACATGTTCCACTGATGTTTTATGTCTCAACTGAACTAATATTCAGACATTTATAAAATCACTGAACGTAATATGAAAATAGAAATCCATGAGCATTAAGGCAGCACCAAGTTTTGGAAATAGTAAAAAAAGACATCATGTAAGGCTTGTTTGAGAAAGACTTCAATGCATTAAAGGAACAAGCAGCTCTCATGAGTCAAAGCAGCATAACTGGCAGATCGCTTCCACACTCCAGTCAGTCTGAACACCATCTACCAGGCTGAGGAAGCTCCCAGTGCCTCCAGCACCATTGATGAGGTCATAGACAGTATCTGCGGGAGGCTGTAGACAATAGCACAAAATTAACCCATCAAATCAAGAGCTTGGGCTTTTTTTTAAAAGTAATTATAAAAGTCCTGTGTTCATATTCTGGTGCAAAGACTTACAAACATGTACCTAGGTACGTTCCTGCCCCACAATCCTCTGCATATTTATGACATTCAGTATGAGATGGACGTAACTGAGTCATGCAGCTGCACCTGACACAGCGACCTGCTGCAGTGCTGCACACACAGAACGGATGAGAGAAACCAATTTCTGTCTTTTCATTCCGGTCTGAGGAACCGAGGATCTGCACAGTCCATGAAGGAGGGAAATGAAAGCTGTGCAGCAGAGGAAAAGAGCAACATCCCTCCAATGAAACTGAAAAGAATTGGCACTGGCCATTGACCGAGCACATTAAGCTGATTATAAGGCATACGCAACTGAGGGAAATATTTTAGTTACTCTGAGAAAAAAAAAGCATGAATTGTTTGATACCACCTCTTCTGGGTGATGCAGTGGTTAGCACAGTCACCTCAGAACAGGAAGGTTCTGGGTTTCATTACTGGGGGGGTTGAGGAGTTCGCATGTTCTCTTTGCAATGACAAATTAAATACTTCTGTCAATCAAAAACCCAGTTTACCTTCAGATGGTTGTGGATGCAGATTTATCCTGTTCTTCTTCCAAAAGTGGATGATTTAATCAAGATATCCAGAAAAAAGCAGACTTGGCCCTGTGACCCTCTTTATTTCTTTATTTTAAATCAAACGGGAGTCGACTGTCTGTGGATCCTAACCAAAGCTGTCCAACTCTTGGCACTCATGGCTCAAAAAAGAAAACTTCAGGAGAAAATGTATATTTAACACCAGGCTCATCATGCAAACAGTGCTGCTATGAAGAGTGTGACCCATGCTCCCTCCCTCATGTTTTCTGTCTATATCTGCTCTGCTAATCATGCATCTTCACCATCAAACCTCACTCTGGACATACTTAATATTCATTTTATCATCAATGTTCTCTAACTGAGTTGCATTTTACTTGTAAGACAAACTTCAATTCATTACACTGACACTGAGGTCAGGAAGGCCAGCGCTCTACTTCGTGAGGAGGCTCACTTAGTCTGGCATAAACACCGACACTCTCACAAACATCTGCAGGTGCATCAGCAGAAGGCTGGGCTGCACCGCAGTTTGTTTTGGAAACTGTTCAGTCACACGCAGCGCTGCAAACAGTCTCCCATCCATTTACCATAAGCGGTGCCTGCAGAAGGCGTGCGACATCGTGCTGGATCACAGCCAACTAGCAGGATGGCCTTTCAGCTCGCTATCATCGGACAGGCAGTGGAGGACTCTGTCTTCATGAACCGACAGCTTCTAACACGAGGCCATGCATTCAATCAAAACCAGGTATTAATGTATATTTTATATATATATATAACACACACACAGTCAAGCCCAAAATGACTCATTCTCCTGGCAATTCAACCAGAAAGTTTCTTCTTGATTAGAAATGACACAGGCATCTCCCAGAAGATAAGACGATATTCAAGAGGCATCATTGTAGAAAATAATATTTCTCAGCTTTTATTTAGATTTGGACAAAAAATATTCATACTTTTTCAATAATCAATAGAAAATCCTTGATTGGCTGATACAGCAATGAAACTCTATAAGTGACCAGCTTTGTTGCACGTCTCCACTGGTATTTTTGCCCATTTATCTTCAGTGATGAGCTCCAGCTCTCTCAGGTTGGAGGGTCTCCTTCATCACTCTGGTCTTTAACTTCCTCCACAGATTCTCCACTGGATTCAAGTGGCTGGACCACTGCGAACTGTTAATGTTTTTGTCTGCTAAACATTTCTTCACCACTTTTGCTGTGTGTTTTGGGTCATTGTGGTGCTGAAATGTCCACTCGTGCCCAAGACCAAGTTTCTCTACAGAATGCTTGATGTTGTTGTTGAAATTCTTGATGTATGGCTCTTTTTTCATGGTGCCGTTTACTGTGAGGTTCCCTGGTCCAGTGGCTGAAAAACATCATGTTTGACAGTGGGGATGGTCTTCTTAGGGTTGAAGGCTTCTACTTTTTTACACCAAAGGAAGGAAACATCAAAGACCAAGTGTGCTTTTGTGTGCCTCATCTGGAGAAGTGGCATCCTCCTTGGTCTGCGTCCGTGGAACCAGCAGTGCACAGTGTTTGTTGGACTCTCTGCCTTGTGATGTTACCACCAGCACAGCCCAGATTCACCAGGATGGCCTTGGTGGTGATCCTTGGATTCTTTTTCACCTCTCTCACTTTCCTCCTGGTCAGCACAGGTGTCACTTTTGGCTTCTGACCACGTCCTCTGAGATTTTCCACAGTGCAGAACGTCATGTATTTTTGCACTGTAGCCACTGGAACTTGAAAACATTTTATTTTATTTTTTTCCTATTTTTTCCCCCTTTTTTCCACCCAGTGCTCAGTACCTAAGTTGCAGTCCTGAGCATTGCAGTCCCTCTGCCAACCCCGCACTGACCTCAAGTCTCCTTGACGACTGAACAGGCCCTTCTTTACACCCAGGGATAGGGGATTCTCCAGCTGGACATACTGCGTGGAAGGATCACGTTATTCCAGCTCCCTTGGGCACCCCGGCCAGCCAGGGGAGGCAATGTGAAGGCCCAGGACTACTGCATTTTTGTTTTTGGGTAGCATTAGCTGCCCAAGGGAACACGGGGAGAACATGCAAACTCCACACAGAAAGGCCCTTTTGCCAACCCCACCCAGGGTATGGGTGCTGATGATGTAGAGACACAAACACACCCCCAGCACCCACAGCGTCCCCTTCCACATGCTGCCTTCCTGTTCTTCATCACGAGCAGCTCAGGGAGAAGCTCAATCTTCTTTTTTTTTTCTTCTCCCACTGTCCCTAACATGGTAATCTTCCTCCTCCTAAATTTATCATCTCAAGTGTATCTTTTTTTTTTTTATTGATCGTGTTACAAAGAGCTAAACTGCTGATTTTATGTCTTGGACATGGCTGACGGCATATGTGGTGGGCTCTGGAACTATTTTGATGGTATGAGCAGCACTAAGTCCACCCTGTTGTTCAAGTGACAAGACGGAACATAATAACTTTCCATTTTTGAAAAGCAGTGTTTTTTCCTGACGGTTGAGAGGCAACAAGAGGCTCGACACTGAGCTTCTCATTCTCATCAGAGGGGGCGGCCTCGTAATCAGAGTCCTCCTCAGCATCACCCTCTGTCTCAGACGTATTCTCCTCTGCGTCAAAGAGCGGTGACAACACCTTCGAAGTAATTTTCAGTTGACACAGTTTGTATTTGCTCCACAACCTATGTTGTGTGAACTATCAAGATCAATATTATTTGTCCACTCAAACGGTATGAAAACTATGGTTTTCACACCACTACAACTATCATTACTTTAAGGCCCTAAAGGTTTTTGCAGAATATAAAATTCATGTTGTAGTGACCTCAATATGGTCCAAAACAACCAATACAAGAGGGTGTAAAATGCTATTTTTTTATGTTTTATATGGCTAAAACAGCAGGGGATGGAACTGACTCCAGAGAACACCGATGCGTACACGTGTACAGGACACTGAAAACATATAATCATATTTGTTTTACGTTTGCCCAGTTGTCCTCATTAGATTAGGAAAAGTCATTAAATATTTAAGCAAAAATAATGACGTTAATTACTTATTTAGAGACATTAAACGCTGAATGGGATCAAACTAGTTATTTTTCATGTATTGAGGTGAAGCTTGTAAAACGAATTTGAGAAAATTCACTATAACTCTAGCATCTTATGGACCTGCTACAAATGTTTATTTTTCTTGTAGAAAAAAAACAAGAAATACATTTTAACCATATAGTGATCATATTTTGCATAGTAACATAAGCTATTTCTGGATAATAAATAAAATCTGGTAATATTTCTTTTATTTAGGCAAAAAAAAGAGAACAAAATAAGAAAAAGAAAAGCATACGTACTACTATATGTGATGTTGAAACCTCTTCCAGACATGGAGTGATCAGCCTGAAACTCCAGCCTCAGGGTGTTGGTGTTAGATGTCAGGTGGGAAGGACTCTCAGCTCCAGAGAACCTCCCAATCACCACAGCATCATTTGTCTCTCCATCTTTCACAGTTAAGGAATCATAGGGTGCCTCAAGGTCAAAGTCGTTAAAAGCCAAGTGAATTCTTGAGCCCGGGTCTGACTGAATGAGCCAGATGCAATTCATGTTGTTTCCATAGCCTTCTGGGTAATCTGGGGAGAGGACAGTTCCTGATGGAGCTGTGAAGTTGGACATACAGGGGACTGTGGGAGGAAGAGTGATGAAGGGAAGAGGGAAACACATACAGAGAGGGACATTTTCTGTTAAATATTCATCGTCATAGCATCAGCGGTCATCCCC
Source organism: Arrhamphus sclerolepis (assembly GCA_037176975.1). NCBI lineage: Eukaryota > Metazoa > Chordata > Actinopteri > Beloniformes > Hemiramphidae > Arrhamphus > Arrhamphus sclerolepis. Next base: position 3,087,840 of record JBAMYA010000003.1, read on the forward strand.
TGCCCCAGGCCATAATAAACTCCACTGTCACCATGGTGACAGGTCAGAGTGAACGTTATCATGGGCACAGCAGTGCACATGCCATGTTTTTTTGTTTGTTTGTTTTTTTATTTAAAATCTTTAGCAATGTTTTTTTTGTTTTTTAATTATATATAATTTTATACTTACAGATGCATATAGGGATGTTTGCAGACCACTGATTGTTATCTTGGCAGGAGATAATTTTTTCTCCAATCAGCTCAAATCCAAACTGGCACTCAAACCTCAGGATTCCCCCATTTGAGAAGCTGTCCCCCTCTCTTATCCCATAGAGAGGTGTTCCAGGGTCACCACAGCTCTCTTTGTCTATTTCTGGAACGACAAAGATTTATAAAATGATGTGAATATCTGCAATGAGTTCAGAGACCAGGATGAAAAGGTCCTTCATGACATGAATCCTGAAATGAATGAATGACATACATAATGACTCTATAAGCTCTGGTCTATATTTTCATCAAGGTGCAGAGATTACACTGAGACTATGGTTTGTGGTTGTTTAAGAGTGGAATTCCTTCTCTGGGTCAGAAATGGGGTGCTGCCTCAAGTGGAGGAGTCTAAGCATCTCACAAGTGAGGAAAGAACGGAGCAAGAGATTGACAGGCAAACCAGTACTGTTCGCAATAGTGTGGATCTCAGTGTGCTCCAGTCTGTTGTGGTGAAGAGAGAGTTGAGCCAAGAAAAAGACTATTTTCCTGTCCTCACTCATGAACTGTGGGTAGTGACCTAGAGAACGAGATCACGACTACAAGCAGCTGAACTGAGTTCTCTCCACAGGGTGGATGGACTCACCCTTCGAGGTAGAGGGAGAACTTTATTCATCTGAGAGGGATTTGGAGTATAGTAGCTGCTCCCTCACATCAAGGGGAGCCGTTTGAGGTGGTTCGGGCATCTATTTAGAAAGCTGCCCAAGGGAGGTGTTTCAGAGATGTGCAACTAGGAAAAGGCCCTGAGGCAGACCTGAGACACACTACAGAGATTATATTTCTTGGCTGGCCTGACAATGCCTTGGGTTCCTGGGAGAAGAAGAGGAAGTGCCTACGGAGAGGAAGGTCTGGGCTTCTCTGCTTAGGCAGCAGCCACAACCCAAACCCGCAGAGGTGGAAGATGATTGATGGATGGATAGAAGAAGGTTATTGTTCAAAAGTGCAGACACAAAAAACTGACAGAGAATTAGAAATCTGAAATATATTCATATTCAGAAAAAAAGGCTGTTACGTTTGTTTGTCACACAGTAATTATCAATGTTCAGAGGCTGTGTGAAAGAGGAGACAGTACTGCTGTTCTGCAACTGCAGTGACTCAAACAAAGTGATGAACTGAAGTATTTACATGTTCTTTCCAGTGAGGAATAAACACCCACAACACAAATAACAAACAAAGACAAAGAAGTTACGTGACCTTTCGACCTGATAAAAACAGACTTGAAAATGAAATGCAAGACACCAGATAGGCGTAAAAGAAAATTTTCACACATTTATATGTATATATATGTACATATATATATATATATGTGTGTGTGTGTGTGTGTGTGTATATGTATGTATGTATGCAAACATACAATTGACTCTCCTGCACTGCATGCAAAGACACTCAGATAGGCCTAAAAGTAATTTTAATAAAATATCCAAAGTTTTCTTTTTCATCCAAACAACTAAAGTGGGTTTAATGTGGTAAGAAAAAAACACAACAATACACTAAATAAGACACAAAGGGTTATTTTTGATAAAATCAGATTATTTCTTTAAACACTGATCGCTATCAGGTTTTCTCATGATCTGCATAAAATAATGAATAAAGGTTTTCTGCCAAAATAGTTTTGTTTTTACCATCTTTCTCACAGTGGAGAGGAAGGGACGGTCTCTCAGAGCGCAAAAATATGTTTGAAAACAAACAAATAAACAAAAACGTAAGAACCCCAAAGGGAATCCCCAAAGACGTTGAAAGTAGCCTGTAATGCTATCAAGACGTTTCACAGTCATTAGAGAACGTGGTGGGAACAGGAGGCCTACTTCAAAAACAAGAGGGCTGGTGAAGACTGGGTAAGAAAAACAAACTGGAAGCTAACTGAGAAAGAAACCAACCTGAACTACAACTTGGTAGACACTATCTTGCTACCACCAGCTTTGCTACCTCTTGTATTGAGGCTCTACATGAAACAGAGGAGAGATGAAGTCTATATTACCAAGGTAAAGATGGGTTTGGGCTCGGGCAGGAAAGGAAGGGGAAAGTAGGATAATATATAGAGACAGGGGCTAAAGAGACACGTGTTAAAAATCAGGACACGAGAGAATGGCAAAGTCATACAAGTAAAGGAAACTGGCTAAGACAAGGCAGAAAGATGAAACTATATGAAACTATAAAATGGTCAGAGGGTTAGTAATGGCAAAATAAAAAATTCAAGATTAATTAAAAACAGTAGATCAAGAAAATATCCCCCTGAAAGCAGTAAAACGACAACAAACAGACCTTTCTAAGGTAAAGAACACAGGAAAGCTCAAGCTAACCAAAACCCTAGATCCTGCATGTTTTAGATGTTTCCCTGCTCAAAAACAGCTGGCTGTAATCAGTGGGTCACTGACAGATTTGTGCAGACTTTCAAGACAAGCAGATAGCCATCCAATCAGGTGTGACAAGGCAGGGAAACATCTAAAACATGCAGGACAGTGGGCCCTGAGGACCAGGGTTGAAGACCACTGCCCTAGATCATGACACCAAGTCTCCAAGGAAAATCTGATATAACTGATATCTGGACATTGCCATGTCCAAAACATGGTGTTGTTACGGGTTGAAAATCGTAACATGGCAATGTACCTGTAGCTGATGTGCTAAGTTGATGAGCGCTCACGCAAACTGCAATCCAAACTTGTAAACCCTAACCACATATAGACGTCAAGCAAGATGACGCCATGGATGGTGGTGCCGGTAATTCTGTCCTGTGACACGTAGTTGACAGCGCATCAAAAGCTCCAGCCTGAACAACCCTTGTGCACGTCACCATGAAGTGCTATTAGCCTCAAATTCTCTGAGGGCATCGTTCTCTGCCGTGAAGCACTACATCAACAATAGTGTGAAACACTGCATGTACAAGAGCTTATCATCAACTCTGAATAGAAATATGATGAATCATGTCTTGCTGGAAGATAACTGACCCTTGGTTTGCTGAGTCAGGCAAATTTCCTGAATGCCTCCACTTGTCAGTTTATATAACCTGCAGCAAATTTGTATCCATCACTCTTTGTATGCTTCTTTCCCCTGAGTTTGCAAGTGTTCACAATACCTCTTCTTTTTTTTTTTTTCCTTACTTGCGTGCGACCATAAGCTTGTAAAACCTCCAGTTTGATTCCACATAAAAGTGTCACCATGATTCTGTTTAAAATGTTGTGTGAATTTTTTTGGAAAAAAACAAAAACAAAATCTCCTCCATTTCCCCAGCCTCCGTGTCCTTTATTCCTGTGTCGTCCTCTCCCGCTTTCACCATTATTTACACAAGTAGCCCACAGCAGAAAAAATAAGAAAAAGCCAAAAAAAAGCAAAACTGTGTACCGTGTGTATGTACTCACTTCACTGGTAATACAGTACATGCACTGCCCGTGGCTTTGTGATCTATAGCATTAATTTCTATCATGACATTGTCTATAATATTCCATCACGTTCACACCAGAGTGTCCACGTGAATATGAGTGTACAGAACACATACAGAGGCACATGTGCACGCGCTCACACACACACACGTATATAAAAATAAAGAGTAAATGTACAAGCTACTACAGGTCTGAGAAAGCAAGGTAATAGATTTTCGGAGGGATAATGAGACTGGGGGGAAAATGGGTTATTGGTAGTTTCTCTTTTGTGACTATTGTGAGATTCATTTTTAAGGCTAGGTTGCTAATAGTGATGGAATATTGAACACATAGCTGAACGAGCTAATATGTGATTTATCTCAGAAATGGTTACCGGCTGCTTTTCGATCTCAACATTATTTCCAAGGCAAAACCAAGATGGTCCAAACCAAAATAAAGCATATAATAATCTAAACAGTAGAAAGAATTAAAGGGGGCATATTAAGAAAAATAAACATTCCTCAGCGTGAGAAAATATATTTGATGCCCTAAAGTGACTACAAAGTCAAAAACTCCTACCTAACAAAAAAAAAGAAAAAAAAAATTCACTTTGCTTGGGGTTGCCTGCGTCTGAAAATATTTTTCAGTGAGGTGTTTGTAATTTACAGGGTACTGTGACATCAGATATATACCTTTCACGGTAATACTGGTACAATGTTGGGCAATGATAAGAAAATGAAATCGCAATAGAATATGGGTAAAGGCGCATGTACAGTGCCTTTGTTTTCATACGCTCATACGCACATGGCGGAAAAAGCATGGTGGCGACGGAGAATGAGAAGGGTGAAAGCGGATCGTTGAATGAAACAGATGAACCAGAATTGGTTTGTAAAAACGGTGCAACTTCAGTGGTGTGGAACTGGTTTGGTTTTCACCCATCAGATACCCAACAAAGCACAATGTTTTGTAGAAAATACAAGCAGGCCATCGTGGCGAAGAGAGGAAACACCACAAACCTATTTCATCATTTGAACCAGAAGCACTTGTTGGAGTACAATAAAGCTGTTAAAGCACGTGAAGATCCGTCCGCTTCAACTAGCGTGGTGGTGAGACAAAAGAAGCTGAATCAACAAACAATCTTCTATTTATTTGGCACACTGCAGTTTTATGTTGCAAAGTAACTCTTTTTAAGTTTTGTGGATATTATACATGATTATGAACAGGATACGTCAGCCCATTTCCACTGGAAACGCCTTTTGGTTAAACTGTCAGCAAGGAATTTGCATTTGTACTATTAAATTTCTATATAGCTTAATGCACATAAAAAACAAACAAACAAACAAACACCTGTTTGTTTAAGTGAAAATAAATTGATGGGTTTTTTTGCACTAATAAAGTTAAAGTATTCTGTCTCGCTTCAACCATATCGTCAATTATATCGTTATCGCAATTTTTCAAATATATGTCGCGATAAACATTTTTGACCATATTGCCCTGCCCAATTCAGAGACACAGTTCAAAGAAGAATTATTCCGTTTTTCTCAACCCGACTTTGCAAACTGGTTGCATATTAAGAGAGTTCATGGCCTCTGCTTCCATATGACTGGATCGGTACTTATTTAATGAAAATTTAAACTCCTTACCATCCAGTAATAGGTCTAGGTTTATTCTAAGTGGAATGGTTTTCCAAACTGTCAAGTAAAAAGGAAAACAGCAACCAGAATAATTATTTATACTTACCTGATTTTTTTTCACCTGAAAGGAGTGGCTCATGTTGACTTTCTTTTTTTTCTTAACACTGTAGACATCAATCAATCAATCAATCAAACTTTATTTATAAAGCGCTTTTCTTTTTTAAAGTTGTAACGCAAAGTGCTTTACATAATAAAAACAACAAATAAAACAACAACAGCAAAACCAGAGAACTGATTAAATCAAATGTTCCTCCATCAGCATTTAACCTGGA
>JBAMYA010000003.1:3102104-3130565 GCA_037176975.1 Arrhamphus sclerolepis
GAGGAGAACACTGGAGTTAAAAGTAGATAAAATTCCAAATAAAGTTAAAACCAATAAGAGCAACTAAGAAATAAATAGACATCAGAGAGAAAGTCTTGTAGTATGAAAATGATTCAATTAATCATGATTATGTAAATGGCATTCTAAAAGTGACATGTTAAGAACTAGGACACCGACAAAGGCTAATGTCTAATTTAAGGGGAAATGTGACATCAAAAGACATCAAATATCTGCTCTTGTTGAAATGCACCTGTATATGCTTGATATATGAAGTGGAAATCTAACTTTGACTTCAGAGATGTAAGTGCATAATACCCATGCCTCTCTGTAAATTGGACATCAGGGATCCAGATAATGACTAGGTTGTTTTCTTTGATCTGGACACATTATGGAGCAGAAATGCATCACTTTAGTCTGCTGTAAAAATTCCTCCCAGACTCCGTCTCATGGCCTTGTAACAGGGCCATGATTCCAAAATGATCAGTGAGTTTCAGGATGTACATGTCCTGAGAAAAATTCCTGCAATCATCTCTGCAGAAAACATAGCTGGTATAACAGGACATCCACATCTCAGCATCTCGGGGGGATTCTTGTGATTTATTTATTTAATTTTTCCCCTCAAATAAAATGCGGTGGCTGTTTCCACTCCCCATTCGGAAGCAGCAGACAATCTAAAGGAAAAATTGAACGTAAATATCGGTTGGCACATACCTCTCCAAAAGTACACTGTGCGAAGAGAAAGGAGGAAATAGACTCAATTTAAGAAAAGTTTAAAGAAAAAAAGACATTTTTCAAACATCTCTACTGCAGCTCTCGCCCAATGAGCTTTTAAGATCATTCATTCACAGTGAAAACATGTTCCAAGTCAAAAAACATTACCTTGTAAGTTGCTTTTCATTTCTTTAGTTGCACATTGTCAATGATGATTTGGAATGTGTGGAATATGACATTTACATATCAGAAAGTTTCTTTTTTTTTTTACATTAAACTTTGACTGAATGAATGACATAGGTCCTTCAATATAACTGACTAGACAGAATATTATACAAATCAATCATTCATGAGTAGAAAATGAAATTCCTCTTACACTGCTGTGATTTAGTAAGCTCTGCCCTTCACAGGATACCTCTGCAGCACACGTGTACGCAGATGGTCAGAAGAAAGCGCACTACGAAAGCTACAGATCTTAAAAGTGAATCACGTCTCGGCCTATGTTGTCAATGAATATTTCATGGATTCATATTTCATGGTGCCTCGGCTGCTCTGATGGAAATTCTGTCCAGTAATGTGTGATTAAAAGGGGCACGTTCGGTACCTGCACTGCAAGGGCCGAGAACACATGAGCCAAAGGAAGTTTTAGTTATTGGAAAAGCCTTGCAGAGCTTCTGACAAACAAGTTTAAAAAGAAGAAGAAAAAAAATAAAATCTATGCACATATGATACATGAATGAGACACACGACCATTTCCTTTTTTTTCTCTCAGCATATACACATTCAGTGCAGATCCAGTGAGCCAGGGGTCAGCAGTGCAATAAAAATCCACCTTGAGACCTTTTTCCTTCTATAAAATCATATCATATATTAAAAACCATAAAAAGCAGATGAAAAATCTAAAATAAAAATCTCAAAGTAAGTGCTGACATTATAACTCAGCGAGGAGAGAACAGAGAATGAACTCAACAGAAATGAAGAAAATCAACTGACGGAAATGAAAATAGGCAGAAATTCAGAACAAAAAAGAAAAAATTTCAGGTACTCTGGATATTTTTTTGTGAACGCTGCTCTTTGTAGTCTTCAGCAACAGTGTTACGATACACAGGATGATATGATGATATAAAAGCCAGAGCTTGAGGGAATGGCTCATTACCAGAAACATATTCTCACCATTTGTAGTGTAAGCATTTCAATGAGAATGGCAGATATTTGCCTTTTAGATATTTTGCATCATTCAATAAAGCCCACATTAAAACTGGAATGAAAGTAACCACATACATTTTCTTTTTTTTTTAAATCAAATTTCCCTTAGGCAGTGTTGGGCTATATTACTGGTAATACCAAATAATATATTCTCCTAACCACTTTCTTATTTATTCTGCAAAGAAAAGTGGCCTCATCTAGATCTGACCGGTCCTGTCTGGTATCTTTTATATCTTGTTACAGACACCTCATGACTAGCATCCCAAACGACTCATCATACAACCCCGTCTCCCCAGCAGTTCAATCAACCTGAGGCGTCTCTAATGGCCACATCCCCTGTCAAAACAATGCTTCATTGAGTGCTAGGTGAGTTAGGGCAAATGAGCACCTGTGTCTGTTTCAAGTGGCAGGAGTCAGCTAAGACTTCATACTGGAGCAGCAGGTTTCCTTTATGTTCAGTTCAGATTCCTGCATCAGCCCAAATAGCAGCTGTTTCCTCTTAATTATGGAGAGCAGAGGCAGGGTTTTAATACCACCACTCTGTGGCTACATTTCAAATCTCAAAGGCAAGATGAAGTGGTTACGGTGGAGTACTGGAAGGCCTTCAGGTATCATATCACTGATCATGAAACAGTTGGTGAAGCACTAAGCATGTTTTTTTTTTTCTTCACTGAGGACAGTGAGTAAATCATTGCATTATAAGGTGGATTTTATTTAGAAAACACTCTGAACACTGTACAGATGCAGGAGGAAAAATCAGCAATCTGTTTTTTCTCCTCCCTGCTGTCTTTATTTCATAAAGCTGGTTATTCAGTGACAATGATGTTCACATTTTGAATATTATTTTAGAGTCATTAAAATACAAAAGCCTGAAACATGGTGATATCATTTGGTTGTCTCTTATATCTATGTCAAGACCAACATATTACAATATACTAAGCTGCTGATCTGAACCCTCTAAAGTGGACAGAAAACATATTTTAACATTATAATATTTTTTATATGGAAATAGACATGTTGCGGAAAGAACCTGGGTTTATAATTGAAATCATGTGGATTCACTTGTTTAGACCAAAGTCAAATATCATTCTGAGGAAATATACAGCGAAACCCTGTCATGCATATGAATGTTAATGCACAACATTTTCTAATTTAATGAGGCTATTATATGCTTTTTGGGTCCTTCCTTTTCCCCTTGGGTTGTTATATGGCTGTTTCTGCATGCAAATGTTACAAAACCAACAATTCACACCAAAGGGAGTTACTCTCTCCCACAGAAAACACTGATCCTGTACTGCCTGAAACCACTCATTTTCTCCCTTTACTTAAAAACATTAACTTTATCATATTAGCATAATGTCTGCCTGGTGGCTGGTTTGGCAAATCTAAAAAAAAAAAGAAAGAAAAAAGCTGTCTTCCATTTGGCTATTTTTGACCAATCAGCTGACCAGCTACAGCAGTCTGTCTTTGCAGAACAGGACTTGGAGAGGCAGGAACTAATGATAGGTTTCAGATGAAAGGGAACAAGAGGTGCTTCAGTTTTGTATGTTAAAAGAAAAAATGTGCTTTATCGCCCCCCCCCACCCCAAAAAAAAAGAAAGAAAAAAAAATATATAAACCATATTAACTTATTGAAACAGAGTCTAAAAATAGAGTAATATATCTATAATATCAATACATTTTTGTGTAATTTGCCTTTAGAACTACTTTAATCTATTGCAGCTTGGATTTAACAATGTACTGGAAACAGATTTTATTTTTATTTTTTTCTACATGATAGCGTCACAAAGTGGCTGCTGATTTACCAGCTGTGCATCTGCAATGCAAATCTAAATCTTCACCACATCCTCAAACGTGTTCTGCTGGAATATGATCTGATGACTGAGCCCCTTTAAGTACAGTAGCTTCATATATTTAAAAAAAAAAAAAAAAAAAAAAAAAGTTCTGAGTTTTGTGATATGCTGTGTTGATGGAAGAAACCATCACAGGATTGGTACTTTGTGGTCATAAATGGATGGACAGGATCAGCGATAACGGGTCACTCAGCTGTTAGCGGTGCAGAAAATATTGCCCATACCCTTCACACCATCACCACCAACCTAAACTGTTGATACAAATTCTGACGCTATCATGTTAGTGTTGCTGGAGTCGTCAAGGCTCGACAGACCAGGGAACATTTTTTTCATTTTTCTATTGTCCACATTTTTTTAAAATCCATATCAAGAATAGCCTCAGTTTCCTCTTCTTGGCTGATATGAGTTACAGTCAGTGGTACCTTTTGAAACACTGCAGTCAGTTGATAGGTCGAACAACTGTGACTTGGAGATAAGCACAATTTGCACCAATTTTAAAGCTGTTTCTTCTTGCCAGGAAGACGATGCACATTGTGATGGATGTTCTTCACTGTGATCCACTCTGAACTCAGTTGTGTTATTTCCTGATCTTATTGACTGGAGACACTGAGGGTGATGTCATGAAGCAGAAATAGCTACAGCCATCAGACCAATACATCTGACAAGGGAATCGCAAGCTAGAAAATGACTTGGAATTCCAAACTGTATTGTACCCATCTAAACTGAGCTGGAAACGTGGCTCAAGGCAAGCCCATCTGGTACCAACAACCATGCCACTCTATAAGTTGCTTAAGTCATTCCTCATTGAATGCTTGATTTGAACATCAGTGGCTTGGTCATTTCTACATGAGTTATAGCTCAGTACACTAAGCTATAGCCTTGTTGACGTCAAGTACTCAAGCAGCTGAACAGACACTCATAAGTGGTTTCTCAATATACATACTTGTCAGTCTTAACCGAAGTGCTGTTCCAATTCTAAGTCTGCCTCTCAACAGGTAGGTTTGAAATTCAAGGAGTTGTTGTTCGACTACCCATTTCATTAAGGATTCATCAAGTGGAGACAGTTAGCAATTTCAGCTTGGCTGGCTTAACTTTACTAACCTATGACACTAATAAATATTAGTTTAAATTCATTCTGATAAAACCTGTTTAATCGTCCTCATTTTAAATGTTGGTATCAAAACAACATTCAAAACGAATGCTGCCATAGCCAAAACGGGGACTAGCAGTGCTCTGCGAGGGCGTGCCGTCACTCTCCCTGTTGCTTTTGGGGTTCAGCCAGTTGCAGCTGGGCAAGTCTACTGCGAGTTGCAAGTCGGTCCCCCAGTGAACCTCCACTTAGCAGTGTATTGAAATGATCGATGGTGAAAATCGTTTGATTGGAGGACCCAGCTAATGCCAGAAAATGCGAAGTCAAGACAGTGCTGAGTATAAAGTAGCTGAAGTAATGACAGCTGGCCACTAGCGATGCCAGACACCAATCAAAAGACTACACTATATTTATGCATAAGTTTATAGTTTTACCTGATGTGGCACATCTGTCTTCAGAAATCAAAACTGTTTTCACACAAATTTGTAAATGTGTTTATTTCTGCTGCAAAGTTGGATGTTATAACACGGGCGTCAGTGGAGATTTTTGGACTTAGACCCCAGTGTTCAGCCCAAGAACTGATTTTTTTTCTGTTCAATCAATTTAGCCTCAGCAAGCAGGTTGTAGCCCCTTGGATGTACCTTATTAAGTGGCTGTTGAGAGTATGGTGCATCAAGTTAAAAAGGGTTCAAACCACTTACTTAATGTGAGTAACACTGTTCATCTTGTCACAATGCAACATGAAAAACCAGCACCCCATAATGCACTGGGATGTTACACTGACACATGCAATATTCCCAAATATTCTTTTAGATCAAAATAGCAAACACAGTCCCCCACAGTTGCAGCCTTCTCCCACAGGGCAGCAGTAGGACCCTCAAAAACGACTGAAGAAGGGCTCAGAGAGGACAACAAAGGTGTGAGGTGTTCACCCAGCCTCCAAACTTCTCAGATACCAATCTGATGGAAAGTAACCCGAAATCCACAAAGACTCTACCTCACAACCCAAAGGATGCGTGTGATTTGTATGCCTTGGAACAGTAGAGGAGTCAAAGTGCTGTCAGACTGGTGACCTAAGCCTTAATAATAGATGAATGGTGACAGAGAGACACAGACAGACACAGGGAGTGAGAAAAATGCAGTGCATGCCTTTTGACAGACAACAGTAGGCAAAGGGAATGTTTGATTCAGAGAATGTTGAGAGAAGAAGAGAGAAACAGTGAAACCAAACAACAGTGTATTAGAGAGCAACTGACAGAGAAAATGTTATGATTTCAGACAGATGGGAATGAGAGAATGTGGGATAGACAGATGTCTAATGAGGAAAAATGAGACTCAGAGACAGTCAGACAAGGGAGCTAAGGGCGAATGTGAGCAGTGACAGAGGTGAGTGACTTGTTGGTAGAGCTTCGTTGGCTCACTGATGGAAGTTCTGTCTAACACTCACTCTTATATGGAAGTGCACATACATTGTGTGGTGCACCAGTTACTTTGAGGCAAAGCTAAAGCTACTGGTAATGTTTATATTTCAGAGCCAAGGTATTAGTATAGCTTTAGGGCCACACACACACACATACAGAGCCTGTCTGTCACCTTTTTTCTCTTATACTTGTCAAGAAAAAAAACAACAAAAAAACAAACAAACAACCCCCCCTCCCCCGACATCTCTCAAACAGCCACCCACCTTCATAGTAAATCTTGTGGAGGATGGAGCCGGCCACCCTGACACAAACACATTCATCTTCCACTGACTGTTGGTAGAACTTTTTTTTTTATTTTTTTTATGGCATTTTGGTTTGAAACAAGAAAAAAAAAGGGAAATAAAACTACACTCATCCATTCAGCTAACTCTTATGCTTACACAATGAAATTACATGCCTTATGATAATCAAAAGGTATGAGACAGAAGATACACAATATAATAATGCTTTTAGAGCTACTATTCATTTCTAATATAAACATTCACATAGGGTTTTTTAGGGATGTCTTAAATTTCTCAGAGCATGGAGGTCATTATCCGGATCAGTCTCTGTGTCTGCACCAAACAGCCCCTCATCCAGTGATTTAGTATCCTTTTAAAAGCTGTTACTGACAGCTAAGCATGAGGGGAAAATATGCTCATCTAAATATCCGCAGCACAGTGGACCGGGGAAAGACTGGACGTAAAATATGGACACAGACAGCGTGAGGTCGTCCACTGATTTGTGGATGATCACTCTGCCTTTTGTGATAGTATGCGCGTCCACTGGGTTGTGGGCTCAGCACTCACTCGTCACTCAAAGCACGCTCATGGTGAATACATGACATCAAGTCTTTAGACAATTTAACAGGATGAGTTACATAAGAACGAAAAAAAAGAAAGAAAAGAGAGCTGAGTATATTATATCCTTTCTTGTCAGTGCTGCAGTTATTTGCAAATGATATTAAACATTACAGTGGGGACAAAAGCATGTGTTTTTTTTTCTTTTTGTTCCTTCTCACTTGGGGTGCAGCATATTTATTGCTGATTTCACAGATTTTCCACTGTTTTTTTTTCCTTGTTTTCTTATGTCTACACAACTATCAAAACCATGCTGAAATTAAGAAAAATTCCATTAAACCTTAACAGTCTGTGTTGACTACGTATGTCCAGCATACGTAAAGAATCGCTTGCTACACAGATCCTATTCATTTTCTATGGAAAGTGAGGAACGTGTGGTCATTGCTAAAAGTAGGCAGGTCCTGCCAGGTCATGTGGACAGTGTGTCAAAAAATTTGAGCCTGGCCCAACTGTATGTACATGAAAAGTAGACATGATTCTCTGTCACTGCACTTGATGGGCAGCTTCTCATTTGGCCCTTTGCTCCAATGATATTATTGAAACAGAGTGTGAGAAAACGTCCGTATGAAAAGCCACAGAGGAGAAGCTGATGGTGGCCCCGTCAGTTTTCACACTCCTTTATGAGTCCTCATTGCTTGCCTACAGTAAGAGTGAATGGAGGAATGAGACTTGGAGGAAGGTGGTTGAGAGCAGAGGTATTTATGTTGACTCGAGATATCTTGTTAAGTAGCAAAGTTGATGTAAACCCCCGGTTGTGGCTCGAACTCAAAAAATTCAAAGTACATGACGAGGTTTGAGTCTACATATATATGTGTTTGTGTGTGTCTGGGTATATACATATATATTTATACATGGCATGTTACATGTCAAATCAACAAATAATAGTTAAAAAATATAAACAAAAAAAGTAAAACTTCTGCAAAGTCAACATGTTTTGACTTTTCTATATGCTGGAAACCTGCAGCTGAAAGGCTTCGACTCTCAGTTTCTGTTATACATTCCTGTTGCAGAGGTTTGAAGTCCAACTGCTGCATCATCTCACCTCGTCTCAGACTTGATGCTTTCTCCAGCTCAATGTAAAAGTGTCCTTGCTCTCGCCCTTCTGCTTGCTGTGCTCTGACTTGGTGTGGGCGACTACAAATTATAGGGATCACTTTTAATTAATTTTGAATGCATTAAACAGATAGGTAGTGAAATATGTTACAGCCACACTGGGACCTTAATCTCCTAGCCATCCAGCTGAAAAATGGCTAACACACTATATGATGAATGTAGCATTTCAATCCTGCAGTTGTTGGTATGTCCTCAAACAAAACATAAAATATACCTTTTTAATATCATGTTTTAATTACCTGTGTAGGACAAATAGATTGTACTCTCTCTCTTTGTTGTTGGCCAACTTAATCTCAAAAATCCTCAAATAAATCCCAAATACAGGAGAACATTTGTAGACACGAATGCATTTAAATGGAACTTTTAATAATTGTTCAACTGATATCTAAGATGTCCAATGCCCTTCATGATTCCTCGTAAATGAGAGTGCTTTGGTATTTCTAAATCTACAGCGTCATGTTAATAATCAGTTTAAATTATTTTCAGATCATGATCCACAAATCAGTACATGCTCAGTCATCATTTGAAAACTGAAAGTAAAAAAATAAAAAAATTAAGGATGGCATGCCTTTTGGAATGTCGTGTCTTATCAAACTCAGAGCTGTGACCTCATTATGACAGTAAATCCAAAGAAAATGACACCTAAATGAGGCACACAAAGTTAATTTGTGCTGCAAAGATCTCCACCGTGTTTCATGGACTGTGATAAAATGAACACTCGCTACATCTATCAAATGGAAAAATCTGCGAAAGGTTAACACTTTTAGTTTGAAAGAAGAACTGAAATAACAGCACAGAAAAAAAAGTACTTTATTCTTAAATGATATTCAGGTAAAGGTCAGATGCTTGGCGAGCATTTCTTTAAAAAAAACAAACAAAAAAAACAACAATCAAATGAAAACTAAAAATATACAAAATCACTGTGAATAGAATAAAAAAATATATTGTTCCAGTCAATAGCTTTTAGTGAAATACTGAAGAAGGTTCATCTTGAAACACAGAGATCACTTCCACTTAAACAAGTAGAGAAGTCTAAATCATGGCAACAAATCTTTCTTATTATGTAACTTGTACTGCAAAATGCCATATCTAATGTGAATATCTTTCTACGTGCTATTCACATGCGTTCAATTCATTCACTTACCTTTATAGTTGATCTTAAATCCTATAGATCCAACACTCTCATCTGACTGTAGGTGTAGCCACATCTGGTGGGTCATACTGACTATCAGATCAGGCACAAAACTGCCTGACAGGCTGGAACACAAAAACACACAACCGCTAAGTCACTACCATCAAAATCAACACTTCAAAAAGGATGTTTTTTATCAAGGAAGTCAAGGCTACAATCAGTCCATAATCAAATGACATGATGCTGTAAGTGTGGACAAGTCGCTGAACTAGGTTGAAATGGCACCATATGTTTTCCTTTAGTTTAGCAGAAACCGTGTCAGGAAGGGAGGTCCACTTGATCCAGCTCTTCTTAAAAACCACCAATGGCCCTCGAAGCGAAAGCTTAAAGTGACCATTTACCGAGTGCAGAAAAAGTGGCTTTATAAACGGTCAGCACCTGCTGCCATTTGAAAACACTTCAGAACGCTTCCCAAATTCAAGTATACTTATATTTAAAAGTGAAGAACACATGATGCACCAAATTGTTTTGACTATTAACTGTGACTAACTGTGTCAAAGTAGGTGCGTGAATTTGAAGTGGCTGATGGAAAATGAACAGGATAAAAAAAAAAAAAAAAAAAATCATGGGAGTAGCTTTTGCTCTAAAACTTTTTAAAATATGGTGTGAAAGGTTTAACGGGCAGACCGTAACCCTGCTACTGATTAGTGCAACATGGTCTACCTGGATGTGGATTATGTGTTGTGGCCTACAATCGGCAACGTAATCATGATAATCATTTGCACCTGGAATCGTGTTGTCATGGTAGAACTGTTCAATTTGATGTGCGACATCACCAACAGCCATGTGGCCATTAATCAAATAATGATGTATTCCATATCTGAGCTGCATTTAGGCTTTATCAATGTATAAACATTGAGTTCTCAAAATCATATGTCCCTCTCAGTTGAAATACTTTACGCTATAATGTTGAGGAAGAAAAATGCTAATGTAATACTTACACCTGTAGTATTGTTGTAGGGTCTCCCACCTCCCCTCCATCTCCTATGGTTAGGGTATCGTATGCTATCTCCAGGTCAAACTCCTCAAAGTTGATCTGGATCACCTAAGATTGACACATAGACACAAACCCACCATTAGTATGCTGACTACTTGCAGTTTATCCTTAATACATAAAGAGGTGATGGAACAGTCCAAACTATCTCACAACCTTTACTCCCGCGAACATTATCGGGCAGTTGTGAATACTCCTGCAAACATTAGGTGAATCAGTCTGGTGGTGAATGGAAAGCCTGAGGCTGAGTTTCTAAAGTTTGAAGTACAAACACAAATTAGTAATGAAATCTCGAAGATATGTGAAAGAAACCGTACAAATAATGAGAGTTCCAGTGCACCATGCAGTATACTTGCCCACTCCTGCAGCAATGCGATGACTAAGAAGAAGATAAGCAACACCTATGCTTGGCACTTGAAACTTTGAGCAACAGCACACAGTTCAAAACTCTGTTGAGGAATTAATAAACCACACTTCCTGTTTCATCTAAGACCACAGAGAAACACATTTGGCAGAGCAGAAGAGAGAATGGGGGAAGAGTTCATGGAGAGAAGGAAGAAGATGGAGGCAAACGGAAGACGGGAGGACAGAGGAAAAGAGGAATGGACGGTAATAATGAGAACTTCTTTGATGCTTGGAAAGTACAGCGTGAGAATATCTCAAACTTAATTTCTGACTTGACCCCCAGGGGAAGATTAGACCTCACTCTGCCTCATCCTTCATTTTGCTCCCATCATAAGGGATATTTTTGATTTCCAGATTCAATATTCTGTTGCTGGACTTCAAGCACACCAAAGAGAAAAAGAAAAAAAAAAATCATGCACACTTCCTGCATGTGGTGCATCAGGAGCTTTCTGCTCTGGTATTCCAGGGACAATGTGAAAGGTGTTTGACATGACAGAAACCACATGATTTGAAAGGACGATGGAACAAGTTTAGAACTGAGCACGCAAAATGGGTTGCAGTAATTTTCCACTTTCCGACTGCTATCCCATCAGCTGCCCAACTACAAACAGCTTTGGATTTGTTTTGGGGTTTTCATGCCTTTCAATAAGGACCAAGTCATTTTTTTGTTGTGACTGCAACATCATAGCAAGTCTGCATGAGAAACTATAGCTGATGTGGCCATACCACAGTGAACGCGCCACATTACCCAACATCACTGGAAAGATGTTAAATGAGGGGATCCAAACATTGATCCAAAGATGCAGTAATTGTGATCTTCCCACCACTCACAGTGCTGACTCAGTTGAATCAGTGTGGAAGACTACAGATCGGATTGACGCATTACCTAAGAACCTGTTAAACTCTCTCTGTGAGGCACACAAACACACACATACACACCCACACACAGAAATACACTCGCTCACAGAGACAGGCACAGCGCTGTGGAGATGGATGCGTGTATTACCCTGATTACATAGTCACCATATTCATCACCATATTTCAATGAGCTAAAAGAAAGCTTTCAATACAAAAGCAAAGTCAACAGGAAACAACATGGCTGTTGGGACATGTTTTATTGAAAGCTCAAAAGTAATCATTATGATTGTAACTGTGCACGCACCATGTCGGCATAGCAAATAACGCAGACCTGAGCTTGGTATCACTAATGATTTACATATGCTGCTTCGACATTAAGTTGCATAGTTATGTTTATCATCTGATTCTGGTTCAGATACTTTATTGAGCACCTTAATGCCTCATCTTAGACTGTTCACAGAGCCTTGAACATCAGTAAGCCAAGACTACATTGATCCCATTCATGTCTATACACTGACTGGTCATTTCATTTGGTACACCTGTACAAATACTTGTTAATGCAAATATCTAATCAGCCAATCAACTAGCAGTAGCAAGAGGACGTGGCTGTTGGCATGAAGCAGGTGGTTTAAGTATTTCTCAAACTGCTGATCTGCAGGAATTCTCATTAAGCAGTTCCTACGGGTTTACAGAAAATGGTTTGAAAAAGGAAAAATAAACATATATATCCAGTGAGTCTCTAAGAAAAAATTCCTTTTTCATGCTAAAGGTCAGAGGAAATTTTGGTTCAAGCAGAAAAACAAAACAAAACAAAAACATAGCAGGTGCCACTCCTGTCACCTAAGAGCAGGAAACCAAAGCTATAATTCACACGGGTTCACCAAAGTAGCAAAACAGAAGATTGAACAGTCTGAAACAGAAGACTGGAAACATGTCTGAGTCTGAACTTTTTTGCTGTGACATTAAGATGGTAGGGTCAGAATTTGTTGTAGACAACATAGCCCTATATAGGTTGTATCAACAATTCAGGCTCCTGCTGGTGGTGTAACACAGAGAGGTTAATTTCTTGGCACACCACAGGTTCCTTAGTATCAACTGAATTTCACTTTAACTCCACCGTCCAAGTATTGCTGTGGACCATGTCCATCCCTTTATGAACACCTTGTACCCATCTTCTGATGGCTAATTCCAGGAAGATAATGTGCCATGGCATTAAGCTCAAATCATCTCAAATGGGTTTATTAGACATAACAACTATACCCAGTTGAACTCAACAGATCTCAGTCCAATAGAGCACATCACCTTTGGGAGGTGGTAGAGCAGGAGATTTGTATCATTGATTTGCAGCCATAAAATTTGCAACAACTGAGAGTCATTAACATTAATATGGACCAAAACATCTGAGGAATGTTTCCAGGACCTTGTTGAATTTATTCCACAAATAATCAAGCTGAAAAGGGGGTTCAGTTTGGTACCAGCAAGGTCAACAACAAAAGCGACTGTTGAGTGTATAACTGTAGAGTTTAGCTTATTATTGGCAGTGTGTGAGTCTCTCTGTGTGTATGTGTGTGTGCATTATGTTTCCCCTACTGTGTTCTTGATGTGTGAGTGCATGATAGATGAAAATAAATATGCTACATTTTCTTCTTGTCTTCTAATTGGTCCATGTTCATGCAAACATCCATCTTTCTCACTTATCATCTTTCTTGCCTCTGTCTTTTTCTCCTTAGCTCCCCCCCCCTCTCTCTCTCACTAACTCACTCACTCTTTCTAATTGGCTGCTGCATTCCTTCTTTACATCCATCTATGGCTTCTAGCCAGTGAGGCAAAAGAATTGGATTTCTGCCTGATATATCCTTGATCAGGCTGTTGTGAAGAGGACGAGGTGAGGGAGGGTCCTCCAGACTCATATCTTCGTAGATCTAAGGATACCTTGAAGATGCTCACTACAGAAATGTCTGAAACACAAACTTAAGCAACCGAGTCAGTGATGTAAAGCAGGCACAGATTAAACTGTTTAATAATAGCTTGTCTGTGACAGCGCTATAGCTAACTATCTTTCCAGTCTGAATGAATGCTTCACCCTACAAAGTATAAAGTGTGTGGAGAGTTAGGCTTAAGCTAATGAAAATTGATGGCCAAAATTCCACTATTTAGGCTTTTACATACTTTCTTTCAATTAATTTAACTAAATTTACTCTGTACCTTTTATTTAGAAACCTGCTCTAAGCAGGAACAAGTGCTAAAGGCTGCAACATATCAAACTGTTGATGTGCAACTATGGTACTACAGAATGATTGGATCCACAGTGCATGTTTTTACTCTGAATTGGTCATCTAGTCAAAAAAAAAAGAAAAAAAAAGCAGCCACTCATCATTTTAATCACACTAAGTCTCAGTCTTCTACATTTCTACAAGGGGTTTGAAGCATGTGGAGGAAATCAAGGAAAGTCGACCCACAAACCATTCTGTCCTTGCTATTCTAATGGGACATGTGATTCCAGTAACCTAAAATCTTCACATCTTTATTTTTTATTTTTTTAATAATAAAATGATGTTAAGATTTTAATTTAAAAAAAAGTTTTCAAAAGTTGGTCAATTGTAAGATGATGTAACTTCTTCTTCAAAACTGCATGAAAGCGGTTAAATCATAATACAGACTTTCTTCATGGGTGGAACAGGATTTTTTTTTTTCTTCTTTTGATTCCATGAAGTTCACAATATAATTAAAGACTAACAAAATAAAATTAAGTTAGTCTTTGCATAAAGACAAAGATGCTGATTAATGTAATGGACATTGTTTTTTATTGCAGACGTTTGAACATTGTGCTGCACAGTAAGAGCTCATTTTGACATTTAATGGACATATGATTGCTGTGTATTATTCTAACTAACAATGGTATTACATAACATACTTATTATTCCAGGTTTGTGGTTGGAAAATTCAGCAAAAACTCTAATGAGTCTGTTGTGGACATCTTTTGAAAAAAAAAAATGTTCGAGGACTCCAGAACTGCAGTGCTTGTGCTTGCAGTTTTTGCTCAAGCCTTAGGATCATTTCATAGATATCCGAGTTGGTGACACTATTCTGTCATAGCTGTGGTGAAAGTATTCTGCATGGCAGCACTGCGGCATTATTCTGGGATCCATACATGCATTAAAATGTGCATGCAAATGGGTACCTGGTGACAAGCCAATACATACTTCAATACAAAGGCACAATTTAAAATGTACATGTTAATGTTGAAGAGAAGAGAAGAGAAGAGAAGAGAAGAGAAGAGAAGAGAAGAGAAGAGAAGAGAAGAGAAGGGAAGAAATCTAGTAATGGCCATCCTGTCCTACCACCCACAAGGTTAAATGAGAACAGGAGAGAATGAATTGGCTCTAAAGGCTCATTCTGCCAAAACTAAATGAAGCAATAACATCAGAGAGCTATAGAACTCCCACTTAACCTGAGAAAGACGGAGCAGAGGCATAGATCAACAGAGGTAGAGAGGGATGGAGAGACTGGGGCTCACATAGAGAGAGGAAGACAGGATGAGCTTCAGAACTGTGTGTGATTTTACCTTCAGAGTATGGAAATGCAATAATGTGATGTGACTGAATGGGTGCAATGGAGAGACACAAGTAAACAAGTGAAAAACCGAATTTATTCTCCATTGCACTGCCTTCCTTCCTGGATTCTCTCTTTCTCCATAGTAAATTGATGGAGTTCTTTAATGAAGGAAAAAAAAAATTGTGATTATTCTGATAACGAACCACTGGCAGTGAAGGAGGATGAAGAGACATGTTGAAAAGAACCGAAGGGAAAAAGAAGATCAGACAATGGGAATGAGTATAAAAGAGTATAGAGAGTATAAAAATAAATAGGGATACTTGTCCATTATAAAAATAACAGCAGTGTTGGTACTGGATCTGTGGAGGCTATTCCCTCAATTTGTTGATAGTCCTGCACCACCATCCTCCTTCCCTCGTCAGCCACAGACTTTTGTTTTGTTTTTTTTCCCCCATAATAATCTTGTTTCACTCTTCAAACATCAAATGACCACAACCAGGTCAGCTGAGTTTTTCTTCATTTCCTCATTTTGTGAACACTCTCTCTCTGTCTCTCTCATTTTATTTATTTATTTTTGCCCCAATCTGCTTCCATCAGTTGTGACCACTTGTACATTGCCTGATTACCTGACAAACCCGTCAGCCTTTTTTGAAATACGAAATCACACACGAGTCATCACACATTTCCTTTTTTTTGACTAAACATTGCATTATGGTAGATTGTGAATTCCTAAATTAAAATGATTGTATACAAACCAAAAATGGTTCAACACCAGCTGAGAAAAGCCTTATGTGCCTTTCCTTCTTCTTTATTTTTCCATTTTTCTGCTCCTTGTCTCCTGATAGTGCCTTTTCTCTTTTTTTCTATAGCTTTGTTTTGCATATTAACAGACTCCTCTTGGTCGCAATGATCCTTTGGCCAATTAGCCATCAAGCAGTTATTCACAAGCCCTGATTCACATCAGATTACTTATCGTCTAGGCAGAGTAATTATAACCAAAAAGTAAGTCGTAAGAAACATATGTGCTCAGACTGAACCTGAGTACCTGTGAAGTGCTTTGAAGTGCTTGAGAGAGAGCGCCTCTTTAGATCCTGACTTGAGTTACAGAAACCGTCTCCATCAGGATGATCTGACCTGCCAAGAACTGTATTATTTTCCCATATTAGACACGATCTTCAGCTTTTTCTTATCTGTATAATTTCTTTTGACTTCCTATCTTAAAAGCCTTGTTTCCCCGTCCTTTTGGTCGCCATTTCAACAGAATCTAACCTTTTTTTTTTCCATTCTGTTGGGATGCATCCATTCTTCGCAAAGAATGAACATGAAGACAACTTGTCATTTCTTTATTTCGGTCTCACCAAATTCCTTTTTGGACATTTTTCTACAACATGTCCAAGTGCTGTTGACAGCATCCCTGAGGACCACCTGGGATACCATCCCTGCCCATCAGCGGCCATCAATCTGCCTTCACTTCTTCTGAATTTATGAAACATGCTCTTAAAATCCCACCTCTTCCCCAGCTTCCACCTGTAGGCTCCAATAAAATGGAGGGAGGACTGTGTTAATTATTCCCTGTATCTCCACTTATGCCTTACAAGTGGGGATTTATTAGATCTGTATCCGGATGCCAAAACCTCAAGTGTTTTATCATTAAGAAAGCCTTTGAAGCCTTTACTGTGAGAGATGACTAGCTGAAACACTTCTCCAAAAGGAGATGTGTCTTGAATGTACCTTCCCCATTTTTCTACACTGCCAAATATCCATCATTTTTTCTAACAAAAAAGATGGTCACTTTGTTTCAGCTAAATGAAAGTCTATAGAGAACTAATGAACTGTTCTTCAACAGTTCAGTCCAGAAACAAGCTCAGCATCCTCCTCTCCTGCCCCCCAGCCAAACAGCCCTCCCACCCTCCCTTAACCCACAGCTTCCCTGTCACATCCCAGATGTCTCATTTTCAACCTCAGTCATGGATCTTGCTCCTGTTCCATTGATGTCTCCAACCATATCAGGAGATGCCCCAATCCATCTCACTCTCCCACCTCTCTGTCAGGTGGAGAGGCAGCTGGAGAGACTGAACTAAAACAAGACTGAAGGTCCAGATGGTGTCAGCCTGAAGGCCTATGCAGGCTTCACCTCTTCAATCTCAGCCTGAGCCAGGTGAACGTTCCAGTACTGTGTAAGACATCTTGCCTTGTTCCAGTACCAAAAACATCTAATCTATCTTCTCCTAATGACTATAGACCTATAGCTCTAACATCACACATCACGAAAGACTTTTATTGGCTCCCCCTAATAAGCAAAAAAGGGCCTTCCAGAACCCATTGCAGCTTGCTTATCGTCATGGGGCTGAAATTGAAGATGCTAAACCATGTGGACAAAGCAGGCAGCACTGTGAGGATCACCTTCATCCTGTTTTACTAACACGAGTGGATGCCTCCTCCTCCTCCTTACTGTGCAAATTTGCTGAAAGAGCAGGTAGTTACCAGCACAGTAGCACCACAGGGGACTGTACTCTCACCATTCCTCTTCACTCTGTACACCTCACACCTCAAGTACAAATCCGAGTCCTGTCAACCGTAGAAATACCCAGATTACTGTACTGTTCTCACTTTCTGAGGAAGCTTAGGTCTTTCAGTCTTTGTAGCGCGATTTAACATAATCTTTTGAATTGAAATGAATTGAATTAAATTGGATTAAATTGAACAAGGTTGAATGACTCTTGATTACTTGCCTGAGTTTACACCTCAGATAATCATTTATCAGTGGCTCCAGTTTTAAAAAACAATCCTGCAATGACAAGTTACAATGATACAGAAAGTCTTACAAACTTGGCAGGAGGCTTAAAAGACCAAACTCCATGTACTGAACAAAAACAAATTTAAATATACAGTAGTGTAGGCATTATTCCTTATGGACTTCATGCATGTTTTATTTTTTTTTCCAAATGCATGTAGTCAGGGGTTGTGAAAAATTGAAGACCCCTGAATAACTCTAGTTTGATGAAGCGTTATACAAGAAAGATGCACCATGCGATGCTGTGTGATAAATGAGATGATTCACTGTAGGCATAGCGTATTGCATATGTAACACGGTGTGATAAAAGGCATGCCCACATTAAAGTGCATGAGCTACACACTGTGCAACATGTAACATGGTGGTGTATGATCAGGTGGTACCGGTAACAGATTTAATGATAGAGGATTTATAATATCAATGTCTGGCATCAGCTCAATTGGTCTTTGATTTAGGTAAATGTGCATAGCCAAGTCCATAGTCATTCACAGTACATGCACATTCATTGTTCAGCTTTTTACAAAATTTTCAAGACATTCTCTCTCTCTCACACACACACAAACCCAAACCAAAGGGTTCAGAGAGGGGTTTGAAACTCATCTTTCAGCAATCACCACAAACTAAAGCCTTCGACAGAAAGTATCGTTGCAGGCCATAAACAGAGGCCTTGGACAGTGACAAAGAGCACTATGTGTCAGAATTTAAAAAAGAACAAGAAGTTAAACATTTTTCCAAGAGAAAAAGCTACTATATATCTGAGTGTGTACTGTGAGAGTGGAGAAAAAGGGTTTTCTATCAAAATACATATATGTAAAAGCATGAGTGTGTACACAGAGGATGGCGTGTAACTCTCTCATGCTGACGCAGATGTTGCCCTTGACGACAGTGTGTTCACCAAAGAGACCCAGAGCCAAACACGGATATGTTTCTGAATACCAATCAGATTTCTACTGGGACATAAAGCGACCAAAGGCAGATATCCATCTAACCTCCAAGCTGTTGTCTGTCCCTTTGTGTGATTAACTGATCCCAGATTAGAAATAGATGCATATATGCTTTACCCAGCATATAATTTAGACCACCTCCTACATGAGTTACTATAAATCCACATCAGTTACATAGAAATTCTGCTACGCTCACTTCTTCAATGCCAGTTAGAACCGCTGACTTAAATCAATTAAAATGTCACCGAATGTAAATTCAAATGTAGCAAACACTTCAAAAGGACAACTTGAGCAGTGCTTCTACACTAACACATGGCACACTCGACTCAATACACCACCACTCCTGTACAACACACCTCTTTTTAGAAGGGCAGAATTAAAGCTGACGTGCATGCCCCACTCTTGCTGCTGTTGCTGATTTAATATTTCATAAGCCTCACTTCCACCTCACTTATAACCTGTAGACATGAAGCTCTCCTTTTTGGTGGAAGTTATTATCTTTAACCCTCAGGTCCTCTTTAAAATTATCTCTCAGGTCATGTAATGAAATTCCACTTTGCATAAAAAGTCTTACACCTTCAAAAATATACACTTTTGTAGTGCTTTCCAAATATGTTGGCTGACTTGAATTATTTTATGATGAATTTACACTTAATTGAAAAGCACATGGAAGGCCATTTTCAACAGTGCAGATGCAAAAACACATATCTAATGTTGCCCATAAAATTCTCTTTTATAACTGAAGTTGATGTTTCATTTTATGATTCTGTTTCTAATGCAATAGATAAATAGTGAAAAACCACTTTGTTTCAAAAAG
Source organism: Arrhamphus sclerolepis (assembly GCA_037176975.1). NCBI lineage: Eukaryota > Metazoa > Chordata > Actinopteri > Beloniformes > Hemiramphidae > Arrhamphus > Arrhamphus sclerolepis. Next base: position 3,121,957 of record JBAMYA010000003.1, read on the forward strand.
ATACATATTAATGTTTGTTGGGCCAGGTTCATACTATGATTTTGGCTGCATCAAAAGAAGCATAATCATGGGGGAGGAAGAAAGAAAATCAGCCATCGTAGCTCAGACAGGGTGGTCGTACATCTCACAGTGAGACAAGAACAAAGAAGAAAAAGATATAATCATCTTGCAATTAAAAACAGACTGCGACAGATATCAAGCAGTGGCAGACATTTGGAGGAATCCTTTCTCAGTGTGTCTTCCCTCGCTGCCTCTACGATCTCTGTCAACTAAATAAACCGATAGGAATGCACCATGAAATGACGTAAACATCAGTGCATCCATCACAGCAGCCTACCAAATAAATAAATAAATAAATAAATTAATGAAATAGACACTTTAATCTTCTTCCTTTTAATTCTTTTACTTGTTAAAGCACAAGAACACCACGACAATAAGCACCAACTTCTGATTTACCAGTGCATTTGCAGCAACCTGAGGTGGGTGCATGCTAATTATTCAATGATTCAACATATGTTGAATTGCACAGTGTAACATGCAGGAAATGAATAATCTACCCGTGCAAAAATCAAAGCATTGGCATGGTATTTACCTAAGAACAACTTGAAACTGAGTTTGCTTTGCAGACAGAGAGCAGCTAAGATAGTGAGATTTACCTTATTGGGATTTGATGCTGTAATTATCCACACGCACTGTGCATTGCTCTCATATTGAATTGGGAAGTTAGGAGATGTAAAGGTTCCTGATGGGCCCTGAAGATTGCTGCCACAAGTCTTCACTGTGAAAAGAAAAGAAATGGTAATTGTTATTAAAGGAAACTGGATTTAGCAATGGCATTAGCGAAAAGCAATTGCACAATGTTGAGTCACCACACCACAATGGAGCGACAGTTGCCTTTCTAATTAAACCATTTAGGCCCGTTTAGCAAGATGCCAGGAATAAATGCAAAAGCAAATTCATACAGTTTGTGGGTCAAAGTAGAAGTTTAATACAGAACAATTAAAAGTGACATCAATACAGAGTTAGAAAGAAAGAGTGTGACAGAAAGAGAAGAGCAGAGAGCAGAAGAATAGAATCAAATGCAGAGATTAACAGAAAGAGGAACAAAAGGTCATGGTGATGTTATTGATACTGTCAGCAACATCTCCCTGGATAACATAACTTAATTGGAAGCTATTGGGTGTGAAATACCACAGAATTAGCAAAAGTTCTGGTATTGACTGATACAGACACTTACCAGCTATTAATTCAAAATATCTGTTTAGGTCAACAGGAAGTCAACATCGTCCAAGTACTACTTGGGTTGTGATAATAGTCTTTCTCAAAGAAGCAAACCTATCTACATTTTTGTTTTGACACAGATGCAGAGTATCAATGGCGACCATTAACCAGGGATGTAAAATACTGAACAGAGATGATCTTTGTAGAAGCATAAAGTAAAAATAACTTATGCTGAAATGTTATACAAATTCACTAACACTGATGCTAATGCTGCACTCAGTGGGTGTTGAAAATGACACATGCTAGGTAGTGGATAGACTGACTAAACCTTTATTAGGCTTTGTGCTCTGACTGGATGTGACAGAGAATCTGCTTGTCTGTCCTTGGGTCGTCCTGTTAAACTTGGGAGGTAATTTTCTGGTTGATTTGAAGCGACGTTTGTTCCTTAATTAGTTTGTTCAGTGGCGGGCCATAAGAATACGTACTGTCAACAGTCTCACACACATACACACAGAAAACAAAAGAGATTAGCTTTAATGCTGTACAGGCTGAATGCACTGTACAGACATGAACTCAACAGTGAGGAAAGAAATATGCTTAAAAATAGGATTATTAGGCTTAAAACACACACACACACACACACACACACACACAAAACTATACAAACAAACAAACAACTTACAAGCAAAAAAACCCAAAACATTTTCAAGCATTCATATTTACATAAGGAGTCTCTGTGTTTCCACTCTCACTTAGTGGTCACGGTCAAGAACAGGCACGTATAGAAGAAAAACACCCGAGCATTTTTATGAGCATTTTTCTTGTGTGTTTGTGTGATGGAGTGTGTCCGTGAAGAGCTGTAAAGTGTGTCAGAACAAGTACAGTACAAGACCCTCGGAGACAGCCTTATATCGCTCCTGTCTGTCTCTCTCTGTCCGTTTCTCTTCTTCTCCCTGTCTCCCTTTCTGCTGGATGTCTGCAGGAATTCCCCCTGACTGTGCACAGCAGATTCTTTTCTGAACTGATACTAAAATTCTCATTGCTTGTTCAGTTGACCTTCTCTCGCGCTCAGCTCGCTGCAGTTTACGCACTGAAATGTACACTGTGATAAAGTGCATGTGCACTCCTGAGTTGCATGAGAGAAACGTTTATCTGCATGTCTTCTAAAGTACAGGAGCCTTTGTAAGCGTACGCGTGCATTGACAGCTCAATCAGCGTGTTCTGAATAAATGGCCGGCTCATCAACGAGCCGAGAAGAAAATGGGCACCATGTTGCTATAGCGATAGCGCAGAGAGACTTATCACCAGAATTACCAGAGAGGCTTACATCCCATAATTTATATTATTCTCCATTCATCTTTCAGGCCGCATCTGCATGTCCTTTGCCTTGTCTTTCTCTCTGCATCTATTGCTCTGTTTCTCGGTTGGTCTAGTAGCCATATTCTTTTGTTCACAGCAATAATTTACATTGTCATTACTCTTACTGTCTGTGTCTTTTAACAACCTTTGTCCTCATTTTTCTACTTGTCTCCTCTCGTATATTTTGCAGGTTTTTAGTTTATGGCATGCAACTGCATGATCCCTTTTACAGAATTGTAGAACTGCTACGTGAGTGTGGAAGGACTCCAAAGATTTTCCAACCGTAGGAAGCTTTAGCAGTAATAATATAATAGTATAATACAATATACTAATTTGGTATGGTCCAGCAAAGCAAAAGCCCCATTCACACAGCCAGTTTGTGCCACCTCCGTGGTGCCTTTATTCCACTTTTCTGAGTGAAACCACAGAGCAAAATGCTCAACCTCTGCATCCCCCTGGGAGATGGTATCAGAGGCATAACAAAAGTGAAACAAGGTTGTTAGAATTTGGCACATCAGAGGAATGGTGAGAGACAAACCATGGTCAGAACAACTAGCAATGTGGCTACAAAAGGGACATAGCTGAACTGACAAGCATGTTAAAGGTGGTCTGGGTTTGTGACCACAGTGGTCTGACTAGCTGGCCGGCCTGGTAGGAATATGAACACTGATATCTGATTTGGGGATTAAGCAAAGTCTGTTGTCTTGCTTAACAAGCTGAAGCCATCACTTCTCTCTGTGCGGTACAGTGTACAGTGTTAGCATGAAGAAAGTTTACAGAGTACCCTCTGAGCGTAATTCAAAAAAAGAGTCAAAGTAAAGTCATTCAACCAGCTATTTATTAATGTCTGCATTTTATTTCCCCTTCCACAACTCAACAGGTGTTGGGGAAGGTCTATGACTGATGACCTTATATTGTAGAAGGTTATCCTACAGGACATAGAATTGGGCTCAGCTCCACCAGGACATTTTTATATGTAGTGGTATTATTACATTACTATTACCACCTGTATTACTAACTATTGTTGAGGTTGTGTGAATGAAATTAAGTAAATGTAAAATATTAGATGTTTTTACAGTAAAAGAAGCACTGCTTGGAAAGGGACTTGCCACCTTGCTGCTTTGTTTAAAGATCATGGTCGTGCCACATATTTTTAAGTATCCAGACTGTCTTCTCTAAGTCTTCAGGGTATTTACAGGAGCTGTTAAATGCTTCACTTTCCACACCTGCTACTGTCTAACTGTGCTCTCTATTCATTTAGTCCTGAAAAGACACAAAATGGAGCGATTGTAGAGTTTTTATCCTTTTTTGCTTTCTTTTCTATTGAAAATAAGAAACTGTTCAAAATAAAGCATTGATTCATTCATTTAAACAACTACTTTTTTCCAACAGCAGGTTTTCTGGGATAACTATACAAATCTAATTTTCTCTTTTTGTTAAAGCCAAACAGGACTGAGAATATGCTGCTCGCCATCACGCAAATAGGCAAAATATTTGTCTGTCTGTTTTTTTTTGTTTTTTTTTTCACATTTTCAGAGCCTCCATGGGAAGGATTATAATCAGTTAACCTGTATGTTTCTCCTTAATTAAAAATTCAATAACATCAAGGACAACTGGAGCCAGGACAGGTGTAGCTCTGGTGGTATAAGCTGCTGTTTCAATCACTGATTCACATGTGGAAGTACTCAGTGGGTTTTGAAAGGAACTTTCAAGGGTCTCAAAGTGCCAACTCATGTTGAAAGCAAGTGGAAAAACAATGGTCTGAAATAGCAGCCGAGTCAGGTTTTGAAAAAGTCACACACATTACCGTATTTAACTGCCATCCTCTCTATTTCCTCATACAAATTTTGGTGCTCACCAATTTCAGACCATAGTAATGCTCAAAAGGCAGCTTTTACCTACATCACCAATACTGCTAAAGCCCATGGATTGCAACGTCAATGCAAAATGACACAGTGTATTTACCTCTTTGACAAAACAGCAGTATATCTATCCCTGAGAATTAAAATGTAATAGCATGACTTTGTGTCTATTTGTGGCAATTTCTTTGTCTCAGTGACTCTTTCTTACCTGTACTGGTACTTAGTAATAAAGGCTAACGGCAAAGAGGCCACACTATTATCAAAGAGTACATGATTTCTAGATCAAACCAGAAATGCTAACTGACAGCATACTGCTGAAATGAAGAATGTGATTACGGGAATGCTTTTGGTAAGAACTGCATGGAGAATGCACACGTCTTTTATTCAGATCAGCTGGATTCCCCCAGGACTCTCCTCCTTTGTCTTTCTTTTTGTCACCAACACATTCACACAAACATGCATATCACGTAAACTTCTGGGATGCAGACCAAAATTAAATGAGGTTTCAGGCAGGGATCTTTGAGCCAAAGTCCCCTATAGTGGAGACTACTGTGCCCTTGCTCATATTTCTCCAAAATTTTGTTTTATGGTTTTAGAGTACCACTGACGTTCCCCGTATGCACTAAGAGCATTGGTGTAAGGATGTTTTTAAATTTTAATACATCTGAGCTTCAATATCTTGACACATACGAATTTTTTCCATTCTCTATGCCTTATGTTCAAGGTCTGTAGAGTAACTTTGCTGCTTGATCAGCAGGATGGCCTTTGTGGTTATTGAATCGTCCCTGCAGTGGAGGTTGAGCTTCAATCATCCATACAGCAATAGCAACTGAAGCATACCAAGGACAGTTAACACTTACCTGCTTCAGATTATCTGCCTGACACCCCCATCCCCAACCCCCACCCCAGCCCACCCCATCCAAGCCAGGTAGCATAAAGTGGACTAAGGGGAAGGTAAATCAAATGAAATGAAATCGAATCATACGGATGAGTTTTCAAAAGATCACAGAGCGGGATGGTGGATTTAGAAGAGGCATGACATAATACTAACATTTCCCCTTGGAACAAATGCATCTTAGATGCTAATTTTATAGTTAAACAAATTTTGATTTAGGGACTATGTCCCTGTCAATTACTACTTTTCCCAATTCTGTATACAACTAGGTGATCCATTGTGTCACTACATATTATCTTCCACCGCAAAATGCCTACAATCTAAGGGTAGGGAGATTTTTTTTCCGTCATCAATTAATGAATCTGATTTCCTTGCCTTTCCTTACCTTTTTCAAATGCCCTAAGCAACATCGGCTATCAACAAAGCTCTTTTTAATGAATTATCTAGGTTCATTATATGAGGAACATCCTTATAAAAAGATTGTCAGCTAAAAGACAAGAAAAGCTAGAATGTAATCTTAATTCCTTGAGGTGGAAAGAATTATCAAGTATCTTCTAGATTAAGAATGTTTTGTTTTTCTTACAAAACAATCCTTAGCTTAGAGTCAGATTACAGATCAGAAGTTTTCTGCAAGGTGGTTAAATTCACTCTTTTAACAAGCTGACGACAATCGCAAATAGATTGACCAAAGAACACAGAGAATGATTGATGACATCATTAAGATGGTCCTTGTTTTGGTCGGAGCTTTAATGGACACACACACACACACACAAAAAACACCCCCACAGTCATTTAGTAACATTGTTGCAAAGTGTCTGCACTCTTCGCTACTTTGCTTTGTTTCTCTGTCTGTCCTCAGTAATCAGCATATGTACTTGTGTGTGTCTATGCATGTGTGTATTTGGCTGACATATAGCAGACTTTGTTGAATCGGTATATTCAGGGACATCAACCGAACTCCCCTGGAGTTCACACACAGACAGAGAGAAAGAGTTGGCTCAGTGGCCTCGCCATCTGTCCATTAATCAAGGTGCCACATGGACCGCTTCTCTCTGTCTCTGTCTAAGCTCTCTCATAAAGTACTTTAGGAGTGAAAAGGGCTCATTGCAGTTTGATTGCCGATTTTGCAGTTTATTTGTATTCGGTTTTTGATTTGTTCTATTCCATCTAATAAGGTTATTGCCACTGTAAACAGCCTCTTTTTGTGAATGGTTATCTGACTCATTAAGGACATTAAAGGAAATTTTTGGGGATACATTAACTTCACTTTACACTTGATGCTCCAAAAAAGAAAAAACCAACACAAATTTAGCTGTATGTTTTGACAGAAGTGTCCCTTTAATAGGTTAGCTGGCTTGATGCTTCCTGACAGATTGTCTTTCTCTCAGTGTTATTCATGAGTTTCCACTTTTGCTGTTGGCTGGTTTGATTTAAAGGTCAAATCTGAGCTGTGTGCAGCTGGACACAGCTTTCGTCTCATTGCAGTTTGATTTAACACGAGAAGAAAAAGCAGGCTAAATAAGGACACTGTACTCCAGAGAACACAATGTTTGCTCACTTAATATGAAGTGTACGTTAACCTGATTGCTGTATGAATTTGTTGGAGACAGTTATTTAATGTTATGCACCCACAAAGCCAGAGGAGGTGCAATAAGAGGCCCAAGGCCATTTTCATTTGGATCAAGTACACATTTTTGTTCTCGCATCTGTTTCATAAATTTGTGGCTTTCGTTTGGACACACTGGAGCCAAGATGGATGGAGCAGTGCAGATCAGTCTGTGTTTATGTGGATGAAGTACAACATTTTCTTGGCCTGCACTTTTTTTGTTGGAACAGATCAACTCATTCAGGCCCTGCAAGCAACATCTACAACAGCAAGATGTTGTAGCAGGTCACAACGGGTTAACTTGTGTTTCCACCCCAGACAGCATGTTCATACATTGTTGGTAAAAGGATATATCTTTTACTCCAGTAATTATGACAAGCATTTTAGCAACTGAAGCACACTATAATGACCACATAATAGTTCTTCCCTGAACAATGTGGTCCAGCTGTAGCCATGTTTGAAATACCTAGAAAACGTCTGCACTCCTCGATACGAGAGATACATGTACAGCAACGGCCACATCTGCGTGGTTATTTACCTTTAAAAATGGGAGCCTGCCAGCTTATTGAATAATGATACAAGTAAGAGAGCACTTCTTCTAGACTTTAATAAGATTTATACTACTTACAGTTTATTAGCTCTGGAGAAACCTTTCTCTCTTGCCTTCAAGGCATCTTTACTTTTGGAATTTCAATATTAGATTTTTGTCCCGAAGGGAAAACCTTTTTTATGAATGGGTTTTAACAGAGAAGAGCTGGTTTTATACTTCACTCCCTGCATCTTTAGCTCCAGTATGACACCCCCACAAAACACTCCAGTTTAAGCTTAAACTGTATATCTGCAGTGCCCACAGTTGCATAGTTTTTGGAGCTTTCTCTTTTGAGTGATCCTTTTAGACAGCTCAAAACAAAGCCTCGGCATTGTTGCCAAAAGATGAGATTTCTGTGTTACAAGCAACCTGCCCTTTATGTATTCTCAGAGTTACTTTGGGATTCATGGGATTTTTGAAGGCAGATCTCTTTTAGTTTCAGCATATCATGACAATACATACTAATGACACACTGCAGTACAGAGTGGCATGTTACCAAGCTAGACGAGGGGGTTAGCGAGGTCTATGTAATCTAAAGGTAGAATTTCCAGTGACACAGAGGTGGCTCTCTTTTCATATATTTAGATCATTGTACTAACGTACGCTGCACTAATAACCTTTTCCAAAGCAGATTATGTTCAACTTCAGATGGAATTATATGTAAATACCCTCAGAGATTCTTTAAGTTATATCCCAGATCAAATCAGTCACAGATACTGAATGCTGATCTCAGAATGTGACCAATTTGAAAATGCTTGATGGATATTGAATAAATGTGGGATTGCTGAATGACAACAGAGATTCATCTTTAAAGTTAGGTATTTATTCAATGATTGCGCCCATTTTTATCATCATTTTCACAGAGTTCAGCAACAAAACTATCATGGCAGCCTGGTGAGCCACACCCTTTCACTTAGTGAAAATTCTCTCTCTTAAAAATAATCTCCTATTTACAGTTATTTCCACTGGGACTGAACGTACTGAGACAATTGCAGTGGGATGGGGACGGTGACTCATACAGGGGTGTCCAAGATCCACTATTCAAAACAACCAAGATGGCTGTAGAATTACTAATAA
>JBAMYA010000003.1:3134432-3146933 GCA_037176975.1 Arrhamphus sclerolepis
GGCCAAAAGAGCATTTCCCACAGCTTGCTAGTGTCTGTATCGCTCAGGTGTCTCAAAGTAAAACAATCCCTCCAGACTATCGGGGTGCTGTTTCCCCTAAGTTAGTTAAGGGTTTAACTGCTGTTGATAAGCAAAAATTTTGTGAAGGATTCAGCTGTTTTACCATGACAGGTTATAATTTCAACATACATTTTGCCGTTCTTACTTCCCTCTTTTCTTGGCAGCTTGGATATCTCTGCCCTCATCTTATTTATCCCCCTTCCACCATCCCTTTATGGTCCACTCTGAGTCTAAATCATTATTTGTTAGAGGTTAATGTATCAAACTCTTGTTCTTTCTCTCTGTCTCACATGACTACACGCATGCAGACCCATTCCTTTTGAATATTGTGTTTTACTTTAAGGAATGTGTGTGCAGCCGCTGTGTGAAGCTTAGTGAAGGAAGACATGACAAACGGCCTTGGCATTTAACATGACAGATGCCCGCTTCCTCAGTCACATGCCCTCTGAGTGTGTGTGTGTCAATAAAGGTAAATAAACTTGTAAATGTGCAGTGAGTGTGAACAGGTAAAATATTTTTGCATGACCTTAAAAAAACAAAACAAAACATACAATTATTAAATTGCAAAGTGTTCTTCAGTTTGTGTGCTGTATAAATAACACTAATCAAGCCTGGTGCATTTTCACAATCGTTTTTTGAAAACCTATGAGAAGAAACAATGGCATCATTTGAAGACAATGTATATGGGCAGCTTCTTCATGTGTGTCTGTTACCATGGCAAAACACGCTGAGAAATATAGTAAGCCTAACCTTTGCAGACTGGTCTGTGGTCACTCCAAGCGGCGAAGACTTCTGCCACTCTCTGGCAGCTGATGGATTTGCTGCCCTGGAGTACATAGTCCTCTCCGCAGCTGAACAGCACCACACTGCCAATGCTACACAAACACACACATAAATAATCACACACAGGGGGAGGCATTACAGTATACAAAAATGTAAACACTTTTCTAGGTTTAAATTGTACCTGAAATCATTGCCATGGCGTACTCCATTCTCTGGCTCTCCAGGATCAGGGCAGGAGTTAGACGCTTGTCTCACACCACCTTCATTTACTACATTGAGAGACAGACAGGTGGACAGCCAGGAGAGACAGATTAAAGTAATATGTAGAGGCTTAGGCTCAGGCAAGCAGACTCCTCTTTCATTCATCTGCAGGAGACGCAGTGGAGCATTACTGACGACTGCCATGCATTATACAGCCACCAGTATTTTTGTGTTAATGAAAGCCGTGGATATCCAATTATTATGAATATGATATAAATAATGTAATAATTTGATATTTCCCATTAAATGAACAACATAACACTGCTTGACTGCTCGGTCCAATTCATTTCGGCATAAGTCTCCCTGGGTAAATTTCCAGCTCTATATTTTTTGTTTTGCTGTTGGAAACCTGCCCACCTCATCACTTATTCACTTAAGAGGCAGCAGGAAACAGATCAGACAGATAGTTGGACAGCTACAGGCAGACAGGAGTGATAAGGCACTCAAGACACACTCTTAATTCCCTCAGAAACATAAGAGATGATCTTGTCAATAACGTGGCAGGTGCAGAACAAAGATGACAGACAGAACAGCGAAAATATGTTTTAATTGTGACATCATTACAAATGTTAATTTTAACTCAATCTAATCTAGTTCGGAAGCTTATTTTGTTTTACTTTTCATTGAAAGGCAAGAACATAGAAGTTTCAATCTGTAACTTTCAACCATTCAGTCTTCTCTTTCTCTTGAGGGCAGTAAGTTTTAAAATTGAAAAGAGTAAAATAGCTTTTCGAGTGTTTAGAGCAAACAAAGCTTCTGTACCAGAGAACATTAGCGACACAGCTGTCAAGCACAAATAACTTAATAGAATGAAATATTATTTAGTTAAAAACGTTCAGCTACCAATTATAAATGCTGCATTTGTGAAGTTTCTCTTTTCTGTTACTTTTTTAATTTTCAGAAAATTCCATCAACTCTCAAAAAGCTAATTTGACAAGATCTTTCCCCATTTATTTGGTCTTTTATCTCTTAAAATTAGCCACTGATTTGAAAAGAAAAATAAAAATGAAAGGAAGTGAATCACAAGTAGAAGCTGGATTTGCAAGAAGTCTCTTTGAGTCAGTGCATTTAAATTGTGACTAAAAATATAAATAAATAAAAAATGCCCCCTGAGGATTTTAATGTTTTTCTTGCATGGATCTACTGACTCACAAAGCATTCATTTGTGAAAAAACAAACAAACAAACAAACAACAAAACTATACATTTAATCAGATACCTGAAAACTCAATAAAGTGTAAGCAACACAGGCCGAGCAATAATACTGCCCATTTCTGCTTTCACATGAACACCTTCTCACCCACGCTGACTGGGCTGTCTGGCTAACATGGAGTACATGTTTAGTCCGTATCAACAAACCCAGCAGGCGACCGGGGTAAGTGTGTGTGTGTGTTTGTATTTGTTAGAGTAGATAGTTTGTTGCTTTGTTGGAGCGGCTAATTTGACCATCTGGACTATTAACCCTACAACAGAGGGACTGGTTACAGTACTGGTACGGCATGCACACACTTGGAGACAAAATACAGAGAAATCAACCTACAGTTACACACACACACACACACACACACACTTATACAACGCCACATGTACTGAACATAAATGCACGCGGATGGAAAGACACAGACAGACGTTGTGCTTCACTGAAGATTTAAAGCTGTCAGAGCAAAGCCAATTAGCTTCTGAACCAATCAGAGCCAGACAAATTAACATAAAATTCACATCTGTAGAGTCAAACCTCAACCATGACTCTACAGCCTGTTAGGAAACATAATGCATCTGCAATGTGCAGTGCCTCTGTGCTGCATCTTGCTCAGGCTATTACTTTTCCATCAGCTTATACAGTATTTAAGAGATTCACACACAAAAGTAAGATCACACAAACACAGGCGAATAACGACAGGCAAATTTCAAAATGCATGCAAACCAAGCAAAGAAAAAAAAAAAGAGCGAGACATAGTTGTATTTTGGCTTGCGATGGTTTAGTATGATATCTCTGGCATGTTTCAGAGCACGTGCATGATCCTGTGGGAGTAAAAAATATAAACATACTGCACATAAGAGTTCATTGATTAAGTGGATCTCCAGTGGATGAAATGTTTGCATTTATTGGCTGAAGTGTGGATTGAGTCACACGTAAGACACAACTGAAATTTCACTTCACGATTGTCCTGCACCTCTTTTTTAGACTTTTTTGGACAGGCTACAACAGACCGCGAGGGCTGTTCACACTTTGTAGAACCAATGTAAATAGAAGACTGGTTTTATCTTTAAATTTGAAAAGGGAATCTTAGTGATGCAGCACCATTTGCATGCTGCTCTTATTTGTTATTGCCTGTTTCAAGAACTTTTTTGCTTTGCCCACACCGAAGCGAATTAAGGTTCAGTTCATGTCTCACAGATACACCTCTGAGCTGGCAGCAAAGGAGGTACGAGTGTGTATTGGCAAGAGCATCTGAGGTGTGAGGCAGGTGTAGTATATGGCTCTTACAAGCGATGCAGGCTTGCTATTTGTAAGCACACTGAAGCAGAACTGAGCCAAATCTGCTGGTCAGGATAAATTAACAAAGGAAAACAGCAATGGATTAACAAGAACATATTTATTTATCTATTTATTGCAACATTATTTGCCATCCACATTTTTTTTTTAAAGGGTTAAAGTACAACTGTCCAGATGGATTTCATGTTCATTAAAGCGATAACCTCTACAAGTGCAATACTGCCTGTGAAAAGCAGACAGTATAAAATGGTAAACGGTCTGCATTTGTACAACACTTATTGCCACTTACTGCATAAAACACTAGATGGATTGTTGACAGATTTGTCCAGATTTCAATAATAAACTCATAGAGATCCGTTTGGGTGCAGAGAATCACCTGAAAACATTCATGGCAGTGGCTCCTGAGAACCTGGATTGAAGGACAGGTTCTACATAGACCTTTACTGTCACAAATGACAATGGGCTTCCCATTCACATTCACATCTTGGGTCCAAGGGAGGTCACTTCAAATACTGGCTTTTACTTGTAAACTTATCTTGTTCTGAAAATTGTGTGATTTTTATTTTATGCGTATATTAGCTAGATATTATTTGATATGGATATATATATATATACTGCTTGTTAGATAAAAAGGCCAAAAATTCAATTCAATAATAAAAAAAACAACAAAAAAAAAAAAACTTTATTAATCCTATTAAAAGCAATCTTAATTATAATCAGCTAAAGAACTAACTGGATGACCAACCATTTGGTCTTCTTTTAATATTATCACTGGGGTTTTTTGTCTTTTTTTTTTCTCCCCATATAAAAAGACTGAATCATTCTCCGAGTAACTCAGGAGGTATTATAGTGTCATGCCCAAGGACACTTTGACATGCAGTAAAATGTCTTTACGCTTGGATGATGTACACTAACCACAGTAACCCCAAAAGTACTCTGAATTCAGAAACAGTGATAATAGAAAGGACAGTGGGCGAGATGCACTAAAGACACAAATTAGGATAGTACAGACAGCCTTAACAGCATTAAATTGAAAGTTCAGCAGCAAAATTTTATTTCTTAAAGTCTTTTACTTTCTATTTCTTTGTTTTTATATGTGTGTGCGTGTGCATGCCCATCTAATGGTAGACTGTGTTGCGCAGAAGTCATTTTCATGTTACATTGCATCAAATGACAAGGGAACCCACAGCACCGTGAAAGTTACCCTCCAGGGTACCAAATGTGAGAGTTCATTTTCAACGTGACCTATTCTCACAGGTTTGTATTTCACAAAAGAGGAAAAGTAACTCATTAAAGCGAGAAGAGAAAGAGGAAGAGGGGGATAAGGATAAAGAAAGAGGGACAGGCAGGGGTGGGTGAGAAACAAAATTACAACAGCAGATTCACATTCTGCGATCAAGCCTAAAGCAAGCCAAAACAAACCATGATTAAGCTTATCAGAGCAAGCTATGATTAAATATATCAGTGCAAACAATGAAGAGGCAAGACACCATGACCTGAAAACACATACACAAGTCAAACCACAGAAACACACAGCAGACAAGCAGAATGCACGGGCGTAGATTTTCTACAGGCCTTGTTATTTTCAACACTTTTGTGTTTTTTTCTGAATATCGCCATTATTTATTTTAGCTTTGTGTGTGTGTGTGTGCGAATTGATGTCACCACATAGTGAATAAAGAATCAAATTATATTGTGTTGTAAAAGTGCAAAAGTGTTGAAAATAAAAAATAAAAAAAATAAAAAACATTGAGAAAAAGGTAATGGCAGCAAAACAAAGCAAACATTAAAACAAAGCCAAGTCAAGCCAAAAATGCCATCACATGTTTGACCATTAGCCAAATGGACATTGGGAATGTGAACTCACATATTGAAAACTTGTTGCTGGAGTCTTTGCCAGGGAATAATTTAACGCCCCGCGATTTAAAATCTACTGATCGTTTCACTGCAGAGGAGAACAGAATACAGAAAAGAGAAGGAGAAATCAGAGAACAGACTGAAAAAAGTGGAAAAAAAATTAGACCTTGCAAATGATTATTTCCATGGCTGTATCTTCTCTCTCGCAGTGCTGGGAGAGAGAAGAGCAAAGCGTGAAAGAAAGTAAAAGGGGAAACGCAAAGTAAATGTTAAAATGGAAGAAACAAAAACAGGAGGCACATAGAAAAAAGAGACAGAGAAAGAAAGAAGACAGAAGAGTGAATGTTGGATAAAAGAATCAGCATCATTCAGAAATTCTGATCTTGTGAATCTCTCTCTCTCTGTGTCTGTCATTCTGGAAAGTGTGTGAAATGTTCAGCAAATGAGGGAAATGCTTGGTTGTTCTGCATGCTGGAAGCTCCAACATATTCTGAACAAAAGCCAGTTTTAGAAAATTGCAGCTTTAATCCAAATGACTGCAAAGCAACTCTGCAATCAAAGCACTCAGAAAATGGAACGTTAGGAAACTGGAAGTAAAGACAAGAAGAGGTAAACTGATGGGCAGTAATCTATGACAGCATGAACTCCTAACACTGGTGACATCATCTCATCACCAGTCTGGGGAGTTGGAGTGGGAGTGGGGGCATGGGAGGCTTAACGAACGTACAACGCCGAGACTATGAGTTAAACATATTGCAGCAATATCCCAAAGTTGAAGCAAAGCAACTGAACTTGTAGAATTTTCTTGAAGACGTTTCGCCGCTCATCCAAGCAGCTTCCTCAGTTCTGTGACTAAGCTGCTTGGATGAGCAGCGAAACATCTTCACGAAAATTCTACAAGTCCAGTTGCCTTGCTTCAACCTTTGGGATAAATATGACCGTGGATGACTGAGAATCTTCATCAACATATCGCAGCAAGTATGCCTGCAAAAACAGGAGACTGATGGGAAAGTGAGAAGGCAGGAAAAAGGGGGGAATAAAAACAACCAAAAAACCAAAACACCCTAGGGTAAACTGAATTTGAACCCCTCCAGATTTGACAGCTTTTCTGTTTTACTATCAAAAGAATGAATGCATTATTGATATAAATAATGAAAACACAAATATATCATATCCTTAATGACAAAGTAGCAAATCATTTTAATGAATGTCTGACAGATTGGCTGTCAGATCACATTCATAATGACCCAACTATTCCATTGAATAGTGACAACTAGCAGAAGTGTTAATGTGCTTCAATTATCCTAATGTTATGCAGAGGCACCACATATGAGCATACATCGGCGGTATTCTGCTTGACGTAGCTGAATTACATCATGTTTTTTTAAACGCAAACAATTATCATAGTGCACACAGAAAAAGGATATATATTTGTACTACTTTCCTTATTGATACAGTTCCAAATCAATTAATGTGTTGAGATTATTTTTGATCTATAGTGGCTGAATATGCAAAATTTTATGTGCGATCTCGACAGAATGATCATTTCATCAGATCCAGCTGAATGTCTCTGAAGGAAAAATAATACTAGCTGCTTAATTAGCCCTGCAAAAGTGATGGTAATACCCTCTGAGTTCAGGAAAAAAAGGAAAATCTGTGGTTAACACACCAATACTGTACATTTTTAATCAATGCTATTTGAAAAATGATTATTATTAAGTTGTTAGTCAGACTACAGCCTGAATCTTGAAATACATCTAAACTTAATAGAAGTAATGAATATGTCAGCACTTTTGAATGAAATCAAGTTTTGCAAAGTCAAATGAACACCAATGAATCCAAACAACTCAAAAGGCAGTCAAATTCCTCCTGAATTCATATGCTCAACTGTGTCTGCTAAATTGTTCTGCACTGAACTTTGCCATAGTTTCAAGTTTGAAAAGAAGACTGTGACATCATAGACCGCAATCAGAATAAAATTACCCAGCTCCCCCATATTTACCTCCACACACCTTCACAGCTTGCTGCATTGGCTGTACATCTAGGGGATAGTATAAAGCTCTCAGACTGATTAAACATTATTAAAGGGCATATCTCAGAAGTGTGAATGTTATAAAAATCGTTGCTATGAAAAAAAAAACTGTGAAAACAAGTAAGGGAGACCAGGTATATTTGTAACATGGGTAGTTTTAACACCAACACTTCCACCAAGCAGGGATAAGATAGGAGTCATATGATCATATGATGTGTACCTGCTTCCCCTCCAATCCCTCACAGTAGTTGTCAGGGCTGTAAACATATGCATGCAGATTTTACAGAGGAAAAAAAATGATTGTGAGATAAGAAACTAAAATTTTTGGCGAAATGCGATGCATTTTTCCCCTGCTGATTTCAAACCACTGAGCTAATACAGCTAGCTAAACAATGGCTGACAAGAGTGGGGAAGGTTGTAACACATCTTCAAAAAGTGTTACAGCCATCCCCTTACATACAACTAATACCATCTTAATTTTAATAATTTTATAGAAACTGACGGAGGTGCTCCTGCCAAAATGTAAAAACTACCATCAAATGAGGTTACAGGGGAGGGCCAGTCAGTCAGATCAGTTGCAAAGGCACATGGGATGTGCCATGTAAGGGGTGTGGGTAAAACGTGTCCAGTTCACACCACACCTGCACTCCAGGGGTACCAGCATTCATTGTTATGACTAATTAAGAACAGAAACACATAGACACACAAACACACATAGAAACTGTAATTAAATTAAACCTACATATTATTTGTGCCGGTATATTGAAGTAGAGCATTCATTGCTCAGAGACAAGCTCTCCCAGCTGAATGCGCCTGACCTTCTGTACAGGTGGATTACGGACTTTCTGATGGACAGATGGCAGTTCATGAGGCTGGGGGAGCATGTCTCTGACCCTCGGAGCATCAGTACTGGATCCCCCACCCTCGTCCTTTCTCCGCTCCTATTCTCCCTGTATACCAAACACCTGCACATCTGGATCCCAGGCTGTCAAATTCCTGAAGTTTGCAGATAACACCACCCTCATTGGCCTCATCTCTGATGGGGATGAGTTTGCCTACAGGAGTGAGACGGACCATAATGGTGTAGCAGGAACGGCCTGGAACTCAACGCTCTCAAGACAGTGCAGATGACAGTAGACTTCAGGAAGGACCCAGCCCCTCTCCCCCTGTCATCCTCTGTGACACTCCAGTGACCTCTGTTGAGTCCTTCCCCTTCCTGGTCACCACCATCACCCAGGAGCTCAGGTAGGAGCTGAACATCAGCTCCCTCACCAAGAAGGCTAAACAGAGGATTTACTTCCTATGGCAGATGAAGACGTTTCACCTTCCGGTGATGGTGAACTTCTACACCACTATCATTGAGCCCATCCTCACATCCTCAATAACAGTTTGGTTTGCTGCAGTCATGGCCAGGAACAAGGCCAAGCTGCAGTGCATCATTCATTCAGCAGAGAAGGTGACTGGCTGCAACCTCCCACCTCTCCAGGAGCTGTACTTCTCCAGTACCTGAAAATGTGTGGCCCGAATTTCACCCCGGACACAGACTCCCTCTGTTTCAGTTCCTCCCCTCTGGAAAAGTGCTCCGGTCCATCAAGACCAGGACCTCACGCCACCAGAACAGTTTCTTCTTCCTTGATGCAGTCAGTTTGATGAACAGTGGTCCAACTTCCCCCCTTTAACACTCTCACCACTCACAACATATTTATCTTTCATTCATCTTATCGTGTACATGTGTAAATAGTCTATTTTTTTAACTTCTTCTTTTGACTTTTTGCACTTTTGGTTTTTTGTTTACTTTGTTTTTTTGCACCATACATCACAACAATTTCCTCGTCGTGTAAAATGTTTTGGTTTTTTTTAATGGTACCTAGCAATAAAGTCTTTCTGATTAAGTATAAATACTGTTAAGAATGTTTGTACTAGTAAATGTGTACACACAGAGCTGCATACTGGAAACACAAATGTTCACAGTCTCTCTTTCACACAGACACACTCTCCTGAGTTAAAAAGAAAATGTATTTGAGTTATGGCCAGTCAGAAAAAGACAGACATTGCTCTGGATTATCAAACTTTATTTTGATGACTATCACACAGTGTGGCCTTTGTTTTTTCTTTTGTCTGGTCTTACAACTTACCCCCCCAGCATGTGTGACCCTGGCAGTGGGGTAGGTTGTATCAAAGGAGCACCAATTTGACATAAACTCACAAAATCTCTGATACTCAGTTGGATACTCTTCAGTTGGTGTCACACACATTTGTAGTCCACAAATGTGGGTATTACAAATACAAATTTGAGAACATCTAATATTACTATTGTTGGATAGTAAGGAGTGTAAACTTTAATCTATTAGTATAATAGACTGTAGAGAACTCAAACAAAACAAGGCAATTTCTGTAGCTGGCTCTAAGAAGAGGAGGGCTGTTTAATTCCATCAAACTCTATTAGCTAGGCAACTACCTAGCCAGCTAAATGTCCACTCTATCCTTATGTTTAAAGCAATAGCGACTGTCATTACACTAACTTACAAATAACAATAACACTTCACATCAAAAATACAACAGTATGGGTCATTAAGAGCCCACTACAGGTGTCCCTCCAGAATTCACCCAACAACAAATGTCAATGCTCTGGAGGGCGAACAAGATGGCTAAACCGGCTGCGGTACACAGGAGTACCATCTGTATCACCAACACAAAAAAAAGAAACTCCACTGGGGCAAGGCAAAACCACTGGTCCCACCTCAGAATCAAGAGTTTGACGTGGGGGGTGACCACATCATGGTCCAAATCCACATGGGCAGGTATGAGGCAGTCCACAAAGACCTGCTCAAGCCTCCGAGCAACTCCCACAACACAATTTATCCCCTCAACACTTGAAGGTCTATTCTGTAGGTTACTGGTAGCCAGTGTGAGGATCACTGAACAGGAGTAATGTGATCAGTTTTTCTGGTTCTTGTCAAAACTCTGGCAGCAGCGTTCTGGATGAGCTGAAGCTGTCTAATTTTCTTTTTGGGAAGACCAAATAAAAGAGCATTGCAGTAATCAAGTCTGCTGGAGATGAAGGCATAAATGAGCTTCTCTCAATCGGCTCTGGACATCAGAAATCTGACTGGAGATTTCTTTGAGGTGGTAAAAAGCTGTCTTTGTTACAGCCTTGATGTGGCTGCTGAAGTTAAGCTCTGAGTCAATTAAAACTCCAAGATTCTTGACCTGGGATTTTGTCTTGAGCCCTCTGGATTCAAGGTGGAGAGGGGCACACTAAAAAAATTAAAAGCTATAATGGACAACAGCAGACACCCTCTTCAGTCTACTGGAGTAACAAAGAAGCATCTGCAGCAGTCGGCTCCTCTCAGTGCAATTGAATTTCCCTTCAGGGATCAATAAAAGTTATATCAATCTATCTATATCTATCTCTCATTCTGTCTATTTTGTTAACAAATAGAATCATTTCTGTCTTATTCTGATTCAGCTGAAGGAATCTTGACTGCATCCAGCTATTCACTTGCTCCAAGCAGAGACAGAAGGAGTCTGATTGACCAGAGTCATTTAGTGAAAGAGCCAAGTAGATCTGAGTGTCATCTGCATAGCTGTGATCAGCAACATTGTTGTTACGTACGATCTGACCTGGGGGAAGCATGTAGAGGTTAAATAATGGTGGCCCAAGAATTGACCCTTGAGGAACTTCACAGGTTAGAGCAGGGGTGTCAAACTGATCCGTGAAAGGGCCGGTGTGGCTGTAGGCTTTCACGGATCAGTTTGACACCCCTGGGTTAGAGGAATAAGCTCAGATTTATTCTCACCAATGGATACAACAAAGCTCCTGCCTTCAAGATAAGATCTGAACCAACTGAGAACTGAACCTGATAACTCCACCCAGTTTTCCTGTCAAAATGAAATCTGTATAAAAGATCATTTGCATTTAATAAGCTATTTAGTTGAATCAATGCAACTTTCTCAATATTTTTTTCCAATAAAGGGAAGATTAGAGATCGGCCTGTAATTGTTTAGCTCTGAGGAATCTAAGCTTCTCTTCTTCAGAAGGGGCTTGACAGTTGCATCTTTCAGAGATCTAGGAAATGTGCCTGATAAGAGTGAAGTATTGATGATGTTCAGGATGTCTGTTTCTAGAGATGCATAAACTGTTTTGAAAAAGTCGGTTGGTAAAGTGTCTAAACATAATGTTGATGAAATTAGATTCTTAACTATCTCCTCCAGGGTTTTAGCCCTGATAGGACTAAATGTTGACAATCTGATCAAACTGTTGTTTTCTGGCTGCAGTTCTGTGGGAGCTCCAGTGTTTGGTGCTGATGTTTCAATGACCATTCTGATGTTTTTGATTTTAATATCAAAGAAAGATGCAAAATCATTACACCTATTCTGAGTCATAAAATCAGGGGCTAACTGTGCTGGGTGGTTAGATAGTTTCTAGGCTTTATTTTCACCCAAATGTAACTTCAAATCAGAGAGTATTGGTTATACTTCAGAAGAAACACTCTTGCTCATGAAAAGAAAAATTCTCTCAAGCAGTTATAAAGTTCACTTAACGCAAGAAAATGTAATTAGTGATGCTTCACCAGAAGTTTGTTGAAGGTTGAATTTTCCATTAAGAAATTCTAATTTACATTCTTGACTCTTTACCTATAAGTTAGTAATTCAGTTTTCCAGCAAAATGCACTGTTAGTAGCTGTAGCATCTCTTCTTAAGGCTGATAAAAACAACTGATACTGAACATTTGTCAGTGCCAACTCACATAAAATGTATTTCATTTCTTCTGTTGCTATGTCTGAGCAACATAAGCAAACCAAAGGAAACTTGGCACTGTGAGCTACAGCGCTGCAGAAAGAACCTGCACCACCATCTATGTGTTGGTGGTGTAATATCAGGGTGACTCAACAATTACACTCATTTATAAACACCAGAGAGAATGTAGGGCCTGTGTGTAGCTATGTGTTGCACATTTTAATACATGATTTCAAGAAGAGGGAAAATATAACAAGTGAAACAGTTCATCA
>JBAMYA010000003.1:3153556-3165295 GCA_037176975.1 Arrhamphus sclerolepis
CTGTCTGGCTGCTAAAAACCCTAGAACTCCAGAGTAATTTCAATAGATAGATAACTAAACAGCAATACATCACATGAGCCATGACACCAAATCACACATAATTTGCCATCAAAATGGTTCCCCAAAGGCAAACAGTCTCACTAAGAGTAATTAATATTAGTTTTAAATGCTCGTAGATGAGACATTTTCAGTTAGATGATAATGGATTTGATGAAACCCGCTCCAATAAATAAATACATTTATTTATTACGTTACCATGAACATCAAGTTTGCTCCTTCTTATTCTGAAATTCATTTTATAGGACAGTCAAAAGAGTGGCAAAACCTAGAATTTTTTTTTTTTTCATAGGCATATCATATAGCCTAAATGAAAAGAAAAAAAATGAACAAGCAATAATCTATCTCTGGCCAACTTGTTTCCCTTTTGTGATCATGTCAGCTTACAATTTACTGAGATGTTGCGACTGCAGAGTGCTAATTATCCTGTTTTTTTGTTTTGTTTTGTTTTTTTTAATGCTGATGATTGCATGCAAGCACCCTCAAAGACAAACACACACAGATAATTGTAGAGGAGCACAGAGTACCTGTGTGGACACAGTTGTTTGCCTGAAAGCAGTTACCCTTATTATTTCCACGTCAATAGACATGCAGTCACACACTAATATCCGTAACCATGATTAGATTCAAATTGGTTAAAGCAACAGAAATGGCTGATCAATACTCTAATTTACCAACAATCAATGAGCAGCCAGAGCTATAAAATGCTGTTATGACTGAACCATCTGAAAAGATGTGGCGGGTTGTAAAACTGTAGCTCACAAGGATCAGTTAATTCCTCTGTGAAGCATGACACCCATGCAGGGCAACTGCATGCATGGTGAATGGTTCATTAATTACTACCTTGAACATATACACATAGATCACACAAGATTGACTTCTGTATGCTTAAAATTGCTATACATTCTACCCTTCGTGATACAATATGAATTGGACGGCTTCAAAAGCGTCCGTTCATTTCTGGTGTTACCATGCGCCTCCACACTGGAATTCTGTTTGCAAAGATATTCTTTTAACTTTTATTTTTCTTCTACAAAGGCAGTAATGCACCAAACTGTCCTACCCGGGAAAAAGAAGAAGAATCTCTTTCCATCAGATTGTTCCTCCATCTTTATTTTAGCGATGAACCATTCATATACAACAAAAAATGGAAATGACAAAACACAGAAGATAACAAAAGTCATCAGACAGAAATGGGATCTGTCAAAACTTAATTGACAAAGAAGAACTAAGGTGGGGAAATTAAAGGAATCCAGTCCATGACATTGGGTTTATGTGTTGTTGTTGTTGATTGATATGGCTCCTGCCTGTTGTTTTGAATTTTAATTTGACACAGTTGTTATATGAACTTGTATGTCTTTTACCATAGACAGAAGATGTTAATCATTTAGGCGTCCCTTTACTATTATCTGGGTTACATTGTGTTTATACTGCTAAAGTAACATGGTCAAATGTGACCCAGACATCCTCCAAATGCAATTTACAATGTTTTTCTTATTTTAAATGTTTACTATGGGACAGTCCGAAATAAATAGATGCATCTTCCAGCCATGTTGCACTTTAACACTGAACCTTGACACCTCTTCGGTTGTCCCATATTATAAGTGGTTAAATCAGACAAAGACAGTTTTACAGCTTCTACTTTGCAAAAGGAGAGTACAAAAATGTATGAATGGATTGAGAAAGTCACTCACCAAAGAGTTGGTGGTTCAGAGCCTTCCACTTCCAAGTAGTCATACTTTTCCTCGGTCTGGAAGTCTGTAAAGATGACAGAGATGGTGTCTCCAGGTTCGGCCAATAGGATCCAAGTACAGTCGGCCTGGTTACCATAGTTGCCGGGGTAACCGGGACTGGTCACCACCCCACTGCCGCCCCTCACAGTGCCCCCACATGTGTCCTCAGCTGTCAATCAAATCAGAGTGACAAATAGAAAACCTGGGTTAGGGAGAGGAGGAGGGACCGAGGGGCGGACTTGTCATTTCTTGCTTTTGGGATAAACTGTCTTATTTTTTTTCTGCCATCTAAAATTGGATAAGTCAATTAACAAATGACTGTAATGAATTTAATGAATTTACCAAATTAGCATTTAAGTTCTGATTTTCAAAATACTAAATAATATTTCTCAACCACTCCAATAGATATTGGGTCAGCCAGCCCAACTCCCCAACTCTCCCTCTAGGAGGTGATTTTTCTCATGTAGCTTAACTTTAGTATTTCATTTCTTTAATCTGAATGTTATTTTGTGACTTGTTAGAAATGAATGACTTTCTCAAGACACATAAAATGTCAAGTCATATGAGCAAACCATATTGTGAGAATATGGAGCTCTCACATCACATTTTAGATGTGAAGAAAATCTGACAAGCATTATGTAGAGGGTTGCATCTGAACAGTCCTCATGTTTATGGACGATGTTTACGTCAGGATCTTTTTGAAGAATGACTTTGTTTTTATCTTAGCCAGTCAGAATTGGGGCTGAGGTTTTGAAACCAGGGTGCAGTTTCTTGTCACTCTCTCCTCCAGTAATATGCTGTGTTTTCAGTTTCTCCAATAGCAGTACTCCGCTCTCGTCTCCTCCAATCACCACCTAGGAACTTTGGACTTGATTGGACCTGATTTCCAAATTGGCCAGTTTAGAGTCAGTCTAATCAATTAAACCTAAAAATACTTAATATATGAAACAGATGTGATGATTGGCCTAATGTTCTTTAATTTGCTGATCACATCTGATTGATACCATTATGCAATTGAAAGCACTGATTACTGTATAACAGATAAAGACACATGGATTGCGCTGTGTACGCGGCATAAATTATACAAATATAATTTATACAGATACACTCACTGAGAAAAACATATCACATTGCACCTTGTTGTCTTACTGGGACATTGGCGATGTGGCAAGTCGATTGTGAGCGTGGATCAATTCACTTTAAAAAAATAAAATTAAAAAAAATGTTGTAATACTGTAATAACTGATGTGAAAGGTTGTCTTTGCCTTTGATTCTTTGCATTACCAAGGGCAAATTGTGCTGAGCCAGTGTCCCAGTGATAAAAGGTACAATGTTAAACCTTCTTTTTTCTGAGAGTCCAACTGTAAACTTGGTATAAATTATACCTGTATAATTTATAGTCATACATGAAAGAAGATACTGTATGTAATACATTCTTATAGCAGGCAGCTATTTTCCTAGCCACCAGTAAGTGCAATTTAGGATGGCACAAGATTCGTAACACTTGTTTCTTCGTATCTGTCTCATCGTTAACTGCACTCACTGATAAGCCGAAAAAGACATCCTTTATAAGAGTGCAAACAGGCACTGTCAAGTGTGCATGCACATGCTGCGGGCTCATCCAAGCTGTGTTGTTCTGGGGTGGGGGTTGGGAGGGGATGCATGTACAGATGACAGATAGGGACCAAGACTCCTCCCTCAAGAGGTGTAAAGAGAATTAATCTGGCCCAGGACTCACGTCTAGCAACAGATGACAACCAATGCACATGAATATAGACATTAGCTGAAAATCATAGAAATTAGACAGAACACTGGGAGAACTGGAGAGATACATGGGGCTAATAAATAGACAGACAGAAATGGAAAAAAAAGAAAAGAATAAACAGACACAAGTTAGAAATTGAAAGTTACAAGATGAAAAAGGGGAGGTGGGTGGAGCCAGAATGAAACTGGCTCAGATGAAAAGAAACAATCAAAACGCAGAAAATGAGTGGTTTGAATTGATTTTAAGGAAGACTGAGACTTTTCAATAGATCAGTGAGTGATGTTAAGGACACTGCACATTTTCATTTTATTGCTGTCAAAAGAAAAACTGGATGCCAAGAATCTGTGCATTGTCCCAAACTGCAGCTGATATACTGACAAGCACTGCATTTTTCTTTTTTTTTGGGAGATTGCAGGGGGCGGGGGGCAGACAGACCATTTAGTTATCAAGACAGACAGACAATCACTCCACAGTTAGACAAAAAGATTTGTGTCAATGACCCAACACCCCAAAGAATGACCTGCTGAGACACTAACACATCTGCAGGAGAGCCTCAAAACATTAATCTGTGTGTGTGTGTGTGTGTGTGTGTGTGTGTGTGTGTGTTTGCTTGTGTATGTGTGTCTCCACCCTTTGCGAGAGTGAGCTGCTTGCAGGTTGGCAACTGTCACAGGTTTATCATTAAAACAGCAGGACATCCACAAGGCAGTGGTGGATACAGAGCTGCATCCCCGTACACACACATATAAAGGCGTGCACAAACAAACATGCACACCCCTATTTCAGCCCCCTGGCTTGTTTATGTGTCAGTGACAGCTGACGGACAGGTGGAAATATCTCAAGGTGCACTTATGTCAGGCTATTAGCAAAATGGATGAAATAAAGTTGTAAAACAAAAGAAACGCTTACTACGCGTTTTTACGAGGAACTATAAAAGAATAAATAAATAAAAGGGTTAGAGACACCAGACATTTAAGCAAACCCTTCCTGAAGTTTAGTTTGTATCTTTCCCTTTTATGTCAGTGTTAGTGTTTTGTACACTCTCTCCTGCTGTACGTTAGCGACTAGAAATGAGTACACAGTATAGCTGTGATGCATAAATACAAATATTAGTGTACAAAAACATCAAACACATACTGCTACAGTGTCCTGTAGGGCCATAGTGAGCACAGTGCAACCAAGCTTGAAACCTTTTCTAAAGTGTGTTTGAGAACTCTTTCTGCTTGCTATAAGAGTAAATTGTTGTAAGCAGGTATATTTACTTAAATGATTACTGGAATGTTTTATATTCTGACCAAGAACACAGACCTTCAGTTGATGTTTTCTTTTATTATTTTCCACTTTAAATTTGGAATTATTCAGTTTGCCCTTTGTTACAGGATGCCTAGTGAAATTGTTGCTCATACAGTCAACAGTTCTTAAGGTTAACTTCCAAAATACTAAATGAAGCACTAGGAGGGACAGAACATTACAAAAACAGGGTTTAGTGAGGGCAGAGTAGAATTGCAATGTGCTTTTTGCTTTTTGACTCGTATATTAGCAGATGGTGGACAGCTATACTCCTTCATCAGCCCTTCGCAGTCTTACCTGTGGGGGGCTGCTTTAACATTCTGGGCCACTTTAACGCATAACTCACAATGAGACTGCTCCTACACAGGGATCAGCATTAACCGTCCTTAGCCAATATGCAGGTGAGAGAAATGCATGTATTTGAGAAAGAAAAATGCTTAGCATTTTTATCATTACTTCGGTAAGAGCCAGAGTGAATCATTTTGGTGTGTGTGTGCGTGCATGCTAGTGAGTTCTCAGGCTAGATATTATAGTATGTCTCATTGCATATTAGCATGCTTCAAGGGTTATTAAGTATAATTTCTTTCCAAGCTTTAGGTCGTGCATAGCCATGCAAAACTAAAGATCCTAAATCAGGAACACCCTTCAGAGGAAAGTGGCGGCTCACCCCACCCCCTAAAACTGGCAGCTATAAATAGAGGGCTGAACAGAGAGTTAGGGTGCCATAATCCTGTGATATGTCAACCAAAACATGTCACAGACATTTCATTCTCGCACTAAGACTTCATAAAATTGTGAAAAACGGGAATCGTACGTCTCCTTCAAAGGTGACACCGTATCAAAGATGGAAAAATAGGCCGTGGCAGTCGCAGTTAACTTAGTAGAGTGGAAAACATTGTGAGACATGCAAGTGTAGTGCTTGTGTTACTGTAGTAACTGATTTCATTGGACAATTAAGTGATAAGTCTAGCATGTCACAGCTTGTAACTGATGCTAAGTGTTACTGCATTTCCAATGACAAAAAAAAAAAAAAATCATCCACGGTTGCTAAAAATAATGCGATTTAGACATATTTCACTAACTGAGGTTCATATCTTCTCATTTGTCAATGAAAATTCATTCCAGTAATTTATAAAAATCTATTTTCTGCAAGAAAATGCATAATATAAAAATACAGAAAAAAAACAAAAAACAAAAGGTTCTGTTGCTACAGAGTCAAAGCTACATAGTTAGAAGGTGATTTAGAAGGATCTGAAAGGTGTCTGCTGATCTCCTAAATATACCAACCCAGTGTACTATTTCCACCTGCCAACAGTTGCTGAATAAATTTGTTTTAAATTCATAGACATTTTTCATCGCAGACATTCTGACTTGACATATCAGGAAAAAGAAAAGGTGTAGTGCGAAACACTGAAAAAATCCCACCATATTTTAGGTAAACTACTTGAGGGATCCTTGTATTGAACAGTTTGCTTATTGTCATGCTTTCTAGCAGACCTGTCAAACCTGTGCTATTTTAAACAAACTTTATGCAAGATGAACATTTCCTACTCCCATCAGCATTAAAGTCCATTTAGCAAAGCCCACTAGCAAAAAGAACATATTTCTATGAACTCTTTAATAAGGTAATGCTCCATATTGACATGCAAATTGTATTTCATGTATTTTGTTCAGAGTTAGTCAATGCCTAATATGCACTATATGTCACTGCAAATTTATTGCTCATCTTTCTGTATGGATCACGACCCTGACCTAAAACAACTGGAAGAAACCTGGAAGCTATGTTGTCTGATAATTTTAGCTGACATGTAATGCAATTTGGATCCTCACCACTACTGAGGTGTGTCATCAAGTGATGACAGGGTTACACAGAGATCACTTCAGGAGCAGCTGCTCTAACAAAAAGAGACATTTTCTGCGTGCTCACAGAGAGAGGGTGAGATACCTCCAGCCAACTCTGATGACCCTCTGTTGAACGAGTGTGCATCATACATGACAAGGACCTAGATAACTTTTCAACACTGCACCTGGTACTTTTGGAAAGAGCTTTCTCCTACTCCATCAAGAATTGCATTTGCAACTGTCCACTATACATTTACTCAAGGGCACATCCATTCTCTTTTCTTTCCCAGCATCACTTTAACAATTAATAGGCAACATCTTGTTCATATCTTTCAAGCTCTTCTACATTCATAAAATGAATAAATTTAACACTGAAGTCTGTGTAGCATGCTATCTTGTATTTCACATTCAAGCAATAAATTACAGCAATAAGATTTCAACAATGGTTTTACTCCCAAGACACAAGAACATGAACCTCATTAAGCTTTGGATTATTAGACTTTCTGAGCTGCAGTATATATACATACACATATACAGTATATAAGACCATTCAGAGGCTTTATTGAAGTGAAACTACTACATTAATGGATGGGGCAGCACAGTAGGTTGGTGGTTTGTACTGTTGCTTCAAAACTAGAAGCTTCCCAGGTACTGAGGTTCCCTCTCACAATCCAAGAACATACATTGTAGGCAAATAGATGCCAGTGTTTGCTGCTCTAGTTTATTCTACTTTGTTTCAAAAGACTTACGACCACGCGTTAATATACTTAAACATAAGTGCGGGTGGGTCTTATAAATGGACAATAATCCCAAGCATACCTCAAAATAAGTTGCAAAGTTGCTCAAGAACAGAAAAACAGGTAGAGGAAAGGCCATCACAAAGTCCTGACTTCAGTTCTTTAGAAGATTTTAAGAGTGGCACCGAAAACTTATCTCAGCTCCACTGGTTCTGTTGGGAAGAATGGACTGAAACCTCAATGAGAAACTTTTGGAAAAATACAAAAATTTCCAAGCAAAGTTAAACGGTTTAAAGGTGATTACATTAAATGCTAACCAATGGCTTCTAAATGTTTGACTTCATAAAAAGTATTACAGATGTCACAAAAAAGTCCAATCTTAAGAAGAAAAAAAGATATGAATAGCACATTGACCAGAACCACCAGAGACACACGACCTTGTACTGTGTCTACTTCCACTTCTGAGTCAGTGAAAAAGGGCAGAATGTTTAATTGAATATTATTGTAGAATAAGTCCTTTCCAGACACTTAATAGCTGATGATAAATAATCTAATTGTCTCTGTCATTATGCTGCGTGCGATTAAACGCAATTATTTTTTTACTGCTGTCCTAGTTTAAATGATTCCCTATAGAACAAGACTTCTGCTAGGGCTGCAGGTCCCATAAATAGCCACAACACACACATTTAAAAAAAGAATGAAAAAAAGTCATAATATTTTGACTTACAGGCATGAATACAAAAAGCAGAGTTTTCACTTTCCAAAGTATTGTTAAAATTATTAGCGACTTCTTAATTTGAACACTTTTCAAAAAAACATTTTGGATGGATGTATGGATATGGCTCATCCCAACAACCAAATGACTCTGGAAGAAATGTTTTTTTTTGTTTGTTTGTTTTTTTTTCTTCTTCCCAACCTGAGGTGGCTGAACTCAGACTCATGAGCACTGACCCACACGGAGATGAACTGTTTTTGGTACAGCGTGCTATATGTGCTAGCTTGAGTGTGTGAGGGGGAGAAGGGGGGTTATGAAGTAGTGTTGCATGTTTCCTTCATGTTTTATCACATCACTGAGTTGAAGTTGCCATTTTCTTTTCCTTTCAAGCCTTTGCTCTTACTTTTCCTGGTTGTTTTTGTACACCTCACCTCTGCTCTACTCTACAACATCTTCTTCCTTTTGCTACATCAAGATTTTTTTTTTCTGCGTTAAAAAAGCCAACATCTTTTTTCCACCCACCTCATATTAATTCATCTTAATTGTCTCCTTCCTCCTATTCTCCCCCCATTCTTCATTCTCTGTTCCTCATTCATCCTCTCCTCACCCCCTCCCAGTCTCCCTCTTCATCAACACCCCCCCCACCATCCTCACTTTCCCCATCTCCTCTCTTGTGCCCAGGGGTGCTTTGATCACTTGTTCTTAGCATCCTTATCCTGCGTCTCTCTCTCTCTCTCTTTCTCCCCCATCCATTCACCACTTCTTCCCTACTGTGCTGTCATCAATATCACAGTCATCTGAGGATTCCTTCTTTATCCCTCTCCGTCTCACTGTGGCTTTCTCTAAGATCTTAGCCTCTGCATTTCACTCTACATCTCTTGCTCCCTCCGTCTCCTTCTGCTGATTGATTTTATGTTTAATGGCTTTTCTGGCCTCATCCCTTCCTCTCCTCTCCTCCCCACTCCCTGTTTCTCTCCACTTTCCTTCTTTATGTCCCATAACTCCATTCCCCTTCCTGCATCCTTTTGATAGGCAGATCACTATCACCGTCCGATTCACAGATGCACACACATACAGACTTCAATCAGAGAAGGCCCAGTGTGCTGTCAACCTCAAAGGATTATGGGCCATCTACATCATCCTCTCCTCTCCTCTCCAGGCTGTATCCATCCACCCCTTCTGCTCTCTTATCTACATCTACCCACCCATCCATCAACCTCTTGTCCCCTCCCCATACACTGTAAAGCTGAATATATATTGCTACCCCTCTTTCTCCCTCATCATTCCTTCCATGCATTTCATATCTCAACAACAGAGCATATTAAATACATTCACACATACCGTCCACCCATCATTTGTAACAAATTACCCTCTGGATTAAGAAGTTAGGCTATGCTGGTCCACTTTAGTTTGCAGCTGCATTGGGTATAGCACGCCTGACTGTGCAGTGGATGTGATTCTACTTTCAATGTCACTTTCAGAATCCAATCATGCCAGGATGCATTACGTGGTCCTGGTCGCACAGGAGCAGGACCTTACAGGCAATGCCATCAAATCTGCCAAACTAAGAACAGAATTCAGCACAGCTTGTGAATGCAGTCCAGCAACATTCAAATGAGATGACTAAATAAAAAAAATGGAGAGGAAAAGTACAGGCATGTGACTGACGTTGAATTTACACTTTAGAGAAATTATGTTGAATGCTACATGTAATCATCATTTATAAAGGATTATACCTCACAATAATTAGAAGTTGACATCTCTGCTAATTAAAGATGATGAGTAAGTCCAGAAAATACATTGTGCCTTTCAAGTACATTAAAATCTACTGCTGAAAAAGCAAAACAGTTTTTAATGTGACAGATCCACAGTTAAGGTTTGTGTAAGCAATACATACTCAAACCCACGATACTGGAAAAATTATTTGACCACATCTGTTGATTATTGAATTCAGGAGTTTCAATCAGACCCATTGTCACAGAATGTATGAAGTAAAACATCTAGCCATGAAGTCTCCATTTGTAAGAATGTATGAAATAAAGTCGGTCAATCTGAAGAACTCAGTGACTTCCAACCACCTTTGCAATAAGATGGTCTGTGAAATTGTGCTTGATATTCTCATGGCTAACTGTAAGGGCTGTTATTAAAAAGTGGAAGCATTTAGTGTAATAATTTCAATATGTAATAAGCTGATTGCATTGTCGAAGAGTTCCAAATTAAGAACTTCCATTGGCTTGAATTTAAACACTAAAACTGTGTGGCAGCAGCTTCATGATCTATGAATGGAAATGAGTTTCTGTACACGAGCAGCTACATGTAAGTCTTACATGACTAAGTTCAATATCACGACATGGAACACATTCTGTGAAGTGATGAACAACACTTCTCTTTTCAGTAGTCAGATCACTGAGTCTGGGTTTGGAAGATCTCAGGAGAACTTTACCTACCTGACTGCACTGTGCCATCTGTGAAGTTTAGTGAAGGAAGGATAATTGACCCTTTGTCAAGTCCTGCCCCTGGTGCTAGGTTGGACAAAATTATCTTCTCTCCCGTCCACTCCCATTGTAAAAACGGGTTTTTACATTGCTTTGTCGCTCATGAAAACCAACAGTAACTGGATATTAATAAAATAGAACACTTCAGGTACTTCAGGTGAGTTTGAAAAAAATGTGGGTTTTCCATGAAAATGAGATGTTTTGATTAGTTTACTTAAGAGAGTATGCAGCTGATGCTGGCAGCCCCCAACCAACAGACTTACCTTTGAAAACTATATGTGACCATTTTTCAAGTCACTTTTACAAGTGTCCCAAGCAGACTGTTTAACTTTTTTAAGAAAAATAAAACTCTTTCCTGGTTGTAGCTATGGGTTGTAGCCTGCTGCCTATGCCTACTTTGTTTTGGTGGAACAGCTTGGATTTCTGCCCGTTTTGGGATAAAAAATACGCTGCACCCTCACTACACTGTGTGCAGTGTTTTGAAGTGTTCCTTTTTAGTAAGACTAAGTTCAACATAAAATAATCCAATGATTTAAATCTTGATACAAGCAAATAAAAACTATGCTCTTTCCATTGTTGTGAATGAGAGAGATGCGTATTTTTTTCCAACTGGATATTATACTGGATATTCTGGAAATAGCAACAGGGAATGATTTTTCTGGTTGGTCAGTCAGAGACCAATCAGAAGGCTTACAAAGGGTCTATTGTATGCGGGCTGTTTGGGTTATGTCCCTTATCTCGATGGGGGGGCAGTCTTAATGCTTCAGCTTTTTGAGACATTTTGGACAATCTTTGTGCAATAATTTGGGGAAGGCACTTTTCTATTCCAACATAACACAAGTCAAGGACTAAATGGACTTGGTTTGATGAGTCTGATGTAGAGGAACTTTACTGTCCTGTACAGAACCCTGATCTCAGCACCCCCTTCAACCAAGCAAGGGGATGCTCAAGGAAAGACGGAGCTTTAGGATTAAACTGGAAGAGATATTGCAAGCCAGGCCTTCTCAATTAACATGGGCACCATAAATGCACCAATTCCCACATAAACACCAAAGGTTTCTGCATGAACAGTGGAAGCTGCTATAGCTGCAGGAGCAGAATAATA
>JBAMYA010000003.1:3173531-3203204 GCA_037176975.1 Arrhamphus sclerolepis
AATGCTGCTTCTCCATATTTGATTCTGATGCTGAGGACACAGAGTAGACCTGAACCAGAAGACCTGGATGGTCTGGATGGTTGCTGGAGTAACAACAAGTTTCTGATGCATTTTGACCCAAAACCATTCAGTGCTCTATTGTTCTCTGAGATATACAGAGGAGCTAGTGTAAAAGACCTCAGAACGGGGGTGTTGGGATCTACTTTCTTAGTTTTAGTTCCAACCTGAAGTCCAGCAGCTTGATTCCTAATCACTTCCTGTGCTGCAGTGTCCTCGGTCAGGACACCACACCCATCATTCCCATGATATGGTCATTAGTGTGTGAATGTGCTGACGGTTCAGCATTGCATTAAAGAATGATGGAGGTTCAGTAAATAAGCTGCTCTGCAGGACTTTTGAACTGAAATTATAGGATGAAGTGAGGAAATCTGTCAAAACTGAAAAATTACAGCAAAATGAAAACTACAAAGTGTGTTTCAATCACACAGCTACCTAAGCCATCCATATCAAGTCATGTCGTGCAGTCCGGACCATCATAGTGTCTGAATGAAGGAAACATTTCTGAAGCACTTTTGACCCTCCCTGTAATTATGTTATTCACTGCGAGACTGTGGGTGTGGATGGGTCTACGTGTGGAGAGCTCATTGAACTTAAAGTAACATCCTCAACCCCTCCACTCGACCCCTCACCCTTAACTTGACATGACACAACCCTGCAGACAGCAGCCCCTTTCACACAGAGATCATGTTATATTGCTGCTAAAATGACCCGCCGTAAAGCCATCCAGTATGTGCTTAAAGAAAACATGCCGGCTTTGCCAGAATCAGACATCCCAGTCTCGCTATAGTGTTAGCGTCAAGCGATGTGTGTCTAGCCACACAGGCAGGGCCTTTCACGCTGATGTGGATTCAGCGTTTCAACCCCTTTAGGATCAAGAAAGTTTCAACAAGTGCCTCATGTTGGTCCATTATTACTGGTTATAATTCAAGAACATAGACAAAGTTCAACATTAAAGCTTCAACTTTCAGTTTCAGATTTTAGATTTTCATCTATACATTTTGTTTTTAAATAACAATACTAATGCCCTGGATTTCACGCAGATTAAATTCAAAAATATGAAAATGAACTGTCACAGTAGTTGCTGTTACATAATTAGCTTAGAGAATGAAATCTGGGTTTCTGTTATGGCCCGTCTATCAATAAAGGGACACGGCATAACAAAACAGGTATCTCATCCTCCTGATCCCCAAACCTGCAGAAAAGTCCATGAGCAGGTGAAGTAAAGAGAACTGATTTACAGAAACTAGCATCAGAATAGCAAAACAACAACAAAACGTCCTGCCTTTAAAGCCTGTTGCTACCTCACCAACCCAAACCAAAAAGGGAACTAAAATTCACCCAAACTCACTAGACTGAAATAAACAGGGAAAAAAAATAAATCTCCTCCTACCGCCTCTTTTTACAAATTCCTGTACAAAGTCATTATGAACTAAACGGTTTGGTGACGTGAGCTGAGGTGCCGCTGCTGTGAGGGATCAGATGCTGAGGATTTGAACTGTGGCCACTCAGTACGCTCAAACCTAACCAATCCACGGTGGGCGCCGGAGCCGCAGGAACTCCAATCAGGAGGAAAAACTGAAAAACAAAAACAGCAGAAGCTGGAACAGTTTTGCACCTTGTTGCATCATGTTTTTATTTACAGAGCTTCCCAACTTTTTTAGAATTGTTTTTTTAGTTATATTTTAGTCGAACAAAGATGCTTGCATGCATTTTAAAATTACAATTTCAGTCAGACTAACGCTACAATTTGTTGTTTTTTTTTGTTTTTTTTTGGATAATGTCATGTAAATGCACTGACTGACTCACCTGGCCCTCCTGTGGGTCATCTGGGTTATCGTACGTCTGCGGTTCCTTTACTTACCTGGCCAACATGTGACACGTTTTGGTCAAATGAAATAAGGTGTGAATGACTGTAAAACCTCCCTGGCAGGAGAGTCCTGGTGGCATCGCTGCTGGGTGAGTGAAACCTGAGGTTTTTCCTGTTTCAACATGGATGGCTTCTTTCTGTCATCTCTTAAACCATTAGTCTTCCCTATCAATAAATAAATACACACTGCTGCATAGAAAACCAGTATGTCTTTGTACTGGACGGACTGCAACAACAGCTGAGACATCTGGACATAAAGAGATAAAATCGGTTGTTAATATTCCCTTTAACTGTGCTCTAATTCCTGAATACCTCAGCTTCTATTTGCATTTTCTGTAAAACAGCTTCTCTATTTGTGTCATCAGGGGTTTGTCAGAGCTATCTGTTATCCTGACAGGTTTAAGTACCCCCATACCAGAGCAGCACAGCCTCATTTTCAATGTGACCTCAAAGCTCCGTACGTGGGTGTGAGTGAGGTTGGGCTGGAGGCCGCGCCCGTCCCAACCCCAGACAGAGGTTATCGTCTTAACCTCGCCCTAAACATAATCCATGCGCTTTCATGTGAATTTACACTTCTGCAAAGGCATCAGCTGCAGAACATGAAATGTTGCTGCTCATTTTTAACATTTATTGGTATACGGTGTCAAAGAAAACAAACAAGCTGTACCTCCTTGACAAGATTAGAAAAAACTGGGGTTAAAAGGGAGAAAAGTGGACTGTCTGCAACAATTTTATTTTGACACATGCATAAAAATGCAGGCATGAGATATTACTTTAATAATGTAGGTCAAAACAACAGGAGATTAATTACGAGTGCTGACTGAAGTCACTTGTTCAGATGTCAAGGGTCAGAGTCATTCAGCACTGATAAGAATCTTGCAGGAAAAAAGTCATAAAGTAGAGCAGAGCAGAGTGCTGGGAGGCAGTTTCCATAAATGACAAGTCAAAGAGACTTGTCCAGGATTATTTAGACCTACCTCTAACCCCAGATTCCCCCAAAGGCTGGTTTTAATTGCCATCTGGAAGCAGGAAAAGTTAGAAGAAGGGGAAACTTTAAGCTTTTTTTCGCCCCAAGTCCGTGCCTGCGAAAAGTAAATCTGTAGCATCACTTTACATTCAAGGTGCTTCTCAAAGTCAAGGTTGCCTCCATGGTAGGGTAGATCCTTTCAAGCTCCCTTCATGCATATTGAAAACACATAATGAAATATTCCTAATAATTTTACAATGATAGCAAATGTGATGAAATCCTGATGGGGATCCACCTTCCCTCTGACCCATCGACTGAGTCGGTGGGTTTTAAAGAGTTCATAAATTATTAGTTGTTTATAAAAGGTGAATCTGAAAACCCTATTGTTGGGCAGCGTTGTGTTTGAATTATTCCCAATAGACAAACAGTTGTACCCTGATAGATCAGAGCCACATCTGGACAGATGTAGGGTCTGAAGCCATATGGCCTCCTCATGCAGGAGGCGGGACCAACGGTTGCTTCCCAGACTGCCGCTGCATGCAGCTGGTTAGCGCTACAACCAATCAGAGCAACCAAACAAGGTGACGTTTTCAGAGCAGCAAAGCAAAAGCTATCCAATGATTGTTGCTGTTTTTCAATAAGAATTTTAGAATAATCTTTGAAAAACGTATGTGTGTAACACAGCTGACTACGGCCAACATTATACAGATTGATGCTTGAATAGCTTCCTGTATCGTTAGAGCAAGTTTACCAGATGTTTCTTACCATTTGTAGAAGAGATGGACCTCATCCACCTTCGTTTCTAAGAGATATTGATGGAAGTCGCGGTCCTCAAACGACCACGGTTCCTCACCATTTCATCTCACCATCTTCTGTATCACTCTCCATCACACCAACCATCTTTATCTCCATCCATCCTTACACTAGCAGCTCCATCTCCACAGCCCTTTTACCTCCTCCTTACATCCTTTTACCAACGGCTCTTTGTGTCAAAGCTATCTCAATCCAAACTCCCCGCCTGTCTTTTACTTTCTTACTTCAGGACATCTAAACCCTGGCACATTCTCTGATGTGCTCATTCTTAATCCTGTCCATCCTTGTCACTCCCTGAGAAAATCTCTTCAACTCTTCCACTTCCAGTTCTGTTTCCTGGAGCAGGCCACTTGGTATAAAATGGGTCCACACACGCATGTGTGGCAGAGACATTACACCCTCATGCTGTGCAGAGGATAATGCAAGACATTTTACAGGCAGCAGGGGATTCAATCAGCTGCTGGTAATTTGTAGCCATAAATCTAAATAAGGAGTAGCAGGGTGTTTAATTTTATTCTCAGCAATACAGAGGACAAATCCCTCTGTTCAGTTTTTATCCCCCTTTGAAGGCTCAGAGACATCTTTAGTGTCTTTTATACAAAACTGGATGTCACAATGAAAGACTTCTCGTTCCAAGTTAGCAGCATTATTTTCGAAAATGTTCAACATGGAACATCGTGAAGTTATTTGAGTAAAGCCTGCACTTGCCTGAGAGTTTTCTGTTTTTACTGGAAACAGCTGTTGTAAGACCATCGTCAGATGTGACGCTTAAATTTATGGGTCACTTCTTTCCCTGAATCTTTAAGGAGGATAAAAAAAAAAGTCACTTGTGTTTTGCATTGAATAGATTTGTGGTGTTTTATTTCTCACCATAATACAAAAGTGAGCACTTAACAGACTGACACTGGGTGAGGGCTTCCCATCCATCATGGCTTATGCTCCGACACAGACTCATTACTGTATTAGATTGTTGCCTTTTTTCCTCTTTAATGTGAAGTAAGAAAATTGAACTTTGTAATTATGCAAAGAAGTGTCTGAAAGTAAGTGAAGGTGTATGGAAGAAAATGGGTCCTTTGTGACGGGCCAGATGATGCTAAAGCATAACTCCTTACTTCAACTCCTGCTGCTTCTTACAAGACAAATAAAAACATCTAAATAGATTCTCAGCAGGACATAGAAAAGTACCTGCAGGACACATTATGCATCAACAGAATCTTAATCAGTAGAAGTTTCTGTAGAAGTTTTAGATGGATGGATGGATGGATGGATGGATGGATGGATGGATGGAGTGGAGGAACTAATTTACTTGTATCCATTTCCTGTCCTCTCACCTCTCGACTGGTTAGAACTTCATTTCGTGAGACTTCCTGTTCAAAAAGGAGCCATTCCTCTCCACTGTTGCCACGTTTACCAAGCAGCAACCATCCCTTTGTTGAAGTTCCTCCACTGACCACTAGGTGCTGGCTCCAAAACAGAGCAAATGCCCATTGACCTCCATGTTAAAAGTTTAAACTCTGCAGTGGAATTACATATATTTACAGCCTGGTGCAAAAATCATTTTTCTTTCTTTTTTTATTTTATTCTTCCTCATCATCTGTGCTTAAGTTTTACATCCATGAAAATTGCACGGAGAGGTGAATTTTCTTGTACCTCATCAGAAAAGCAATAAAGCTGACCAATCAGATGCCTGGAGGTCAGACTGACAGCTAGCCATTGGCTCTACCGTTGGCTTTGATGTCACACAATTTGTGTTTAACTGGGCTTCAAAGGCTCTCTGTAGAACTTTATGGGTCATGTGACCTGACAGTTTGTCCAGTATTGTACAGTCAGTGGTGCTCACTCCAGATGAGATACTGAAGTACTGAACTGAAGATTTGATGAGGCCCGTTGGTTTCTTAGCTAAGCTGTCTTTTTTTTTCTTTTCTTTTTTTTAATATTTAACACATATTTAACCAAAAGTGCTGAGTCAACAGAATAATTGACTTTTCTGTCCTTACTCCTCTGCAACATGAACTTTGATGTCATTACGTAGCTGTTTATTCTTCACTGTCAGCAAGTTATTTGTGAACATTCATACTAGTTTTACATGTTGCTACTTATAAATGACTGTAAAGTATAGTGACACACTGTACAGTCATGTAAACTGGGAAGGGGATGAGATTAAGGTAAAGACGTCTGCAGGTTATAGGACATGCTGTGAAATAGAGATGAGTCATCCCCAAGTGTCTGTTTCAGATAACAGGCAGATTCCTAATTTATGGAAATATACCATAATCCCCCTCCATACCCCCACCCTACCCCCTTTCCCTTTAAAACACCCACATTCAAGCTAGCACCTTGATGTGATTACGGAGGTATTGCATTACAGCCAAATCTTCTCGACTCTTCTCTCCTTTCTTCTTGACGGATGGGGGCGTAATCATTTGACAAAAATAAGGAACCAGGTTAACTGGGATGAATACAATCACAGAAGGAGTAGGAAGAGGAATAATGACGTGTTGTTTTTGACGAAGGAAAACCCTGAAATCCTTCCATGCACCCATAGCACCATTTAGCATTTCACTGCAAGTTGTTGGTGGAAAACATTTCTGCACATATGAAGATAATCTGTTTGCTTCTTGGCCTACAGCTCTGGAAGGATACAAACACATGCCCCTATCCGTTCCTCGCGCCGCTTTGTAAAAATGGCCCCAGGTTGTAGACGGATCCATGACTCAACTTGCCGGAGCTGTTGTAGCCGTGACACAAAAACATAATGCCTACCTTCGCAATGAGTAAACCTGTGGTTGATATGGACTTCCTGATAGGACTGAGAGAATGGATCAGGATTTTTCTTTCATCTTTTTCATGCACCTTGTAGCCAAAAAGGCTTGAATCCAACTCCATGAAAGACTCTTTACTTTGCCTTTTAGAAGCAGTGTAGCAGTCAAGACCACCATTATTTACATTTTTGAACAGAAATGTGCATCTCTCATGCTTTCTCATGACAAGCAGGTATAAAAACGTCATCTAAGTCTTGACTACGCGCTGATATGATCGACGCAGCTGCCTCTTCAATCAAAGCACCATAAAAGCTGCCTTCAGTAAACCCGCACTCATGAATTTCTGTGAAGAAATATAAAATCAATGCTTTTTTTTCCTGAGAGTCATTATGTCATCAGCTTGATTAACCTCTGATTAGTTTTCTAGTCACATTTCTGAAAACAATTCCATAATCATATCATTATTAATCCTCGAGAAGGAATATTCTTGTCCAATCAGATATAAACTATCACTCAACAGCATCACACTTACGTCCACATTTGTAACACAGCGACAGACAAATGCAGGACTGAACGGTTGACAGTTTTAGTTTGTAGTCCTGCCTTTAAAGTTCTAATTAATATTTGCATCTTAGTTAAAAGTGCTGGGTGGCAGGACACGTTGATGGACTTTACTCTTACTCATGAATGCAGACGTTCAATGAAAATAAATGATCATTAGTCCAAAAACACCAGTGTGGCCAAAAACTGTTAATAATGTGGAACATTTTATAATTTATGCACCGGAACAAAAGCTGAGGTGAATGTGCATAGTCTCAGCTTCTCAACTGCAAGATTACTTCATTAGTGTTGAGCTGCATTTTATGGACATTGATGTCAATTTTTAACCTGGTCAGAGGCAGAACAAGGAGAGTTTTGGTGCAGATTATTATTTTAGCGTTCATTTTTGCAAAGGTAAGAGCACTAAACCGCTAGGAATGTTGTCAGTAGTCATCTGTGAGGAAGCTAGCTGGTCAGGTATGTAAGCGGAGCGTGCTGGGTGAACCCTTGGGAACTGAAGGGCTGCTGGTTCCAGACCCACTTGGGTACATGGAGTGTGGACGGGAGGCTGGAGAAGTAATTCATTCAACTGGTTCTGCTTGTGCACGTGAAATGAATCTATGTACTTATACATAAGGGAGCAATAATTGTTCCTGTTGGAAGTTTGCGTGATTAGGATGAAGGTATTTAGATGCTCAATCTTCACATGATGGTGAGGAGGCCTCAAGGAATCTATCAGGGTTTGAAGTGTTGATTTATCTCTGCTGGGTTTATGTGATGAGGGTTGAATAAGAAACTGTCTTGTTCATAAAAACCCAAAATGAAATGTTGTGACCCCACCCTTTCTTTTCATACTCTTTTCTGTTAGCATGCAGTTAAGCTGTTTTAATGTCTGCAAGCTTTTGTGCACAAAGATGACCTTTAAAAGGGGAAACATAAAAGATAATCAAAGTCAACAAAACCATGATTACTTTTACTAAAATTGTTCTCAGATGCATTTTTCAGTTTCATACTACTTGTTCTACACATTTGTGCAGCATTTAAAATAAGATCTAGTGTGTACCTGCTGCTGTCAGTCCACTATGCTAAAACAGAAAAGGGAAGAACAAGAACAGCCGCGAGCACTCGAACCCCACACACACAGTTTGCCTGCAGAGCTTTTAAAGTCATGAGTCCAACGTAGATTTCAACACTGCAGAACATGCAGCCCTGTCGTGCTCTCACTGACAGACAGAGGTTGATGAAAGGTTGAAGAGAAGCTGCAGAAACTGTTCCGTGTCTGCGCTGGGAGCCATAGGGGCGATGTCGAAATGCGATCTGGCAAGCTGGTGCTGAACATGTGGCTGCAGGTCGCTCCTTCGAACACACAGCGTGAGCGAGGTGTTAATGCTGGTGTGTGAGCTGACCTCGCTAACAGCAGCCAGCAACGATGTCCCGCGGTGTCTGCCCTGCAGCTCTGGATGGTTGCATGAAAACATTCTATTACAGTCCTCCAGTTTCAGCTTACAGACTGCAGAGAGGCTGCAGCAGAATCAGGAAGAAGGACGGCTGTGACTGGCAGACCAGAAACTGAGCGAAACACCTCTGACATGTGGAGGGGGTGCTACAAACGGGTTTTATTCGTTTATATCTGAAGGGTCAAAGTCATTTTCACTGAGGGTCACGGCCAGTTGTTGGACCGTATAAGTCCAAGCTCCTTAAATCACAGTCTCTGTACCGTTTATTATTTATTCAAGTTTATTTATTTATTCAGGGTCATGCGTGGACATTTTTGGGGTCCTCTCAGTCAATTGACACTTATCTACGTATATTTTTAAGCACAACTGTTTGTGGTAAATTTGCCAATTTTTTTGCAACATTTTTTACTTTTGCAAAATCATGTTTAACTAAAGCTATTTTGTTGGAAAATATTGACTCACAAAACAGATTGGCAGTTTTTTTTTGTCTTTTTTTTTAACAAACTTTTTGTTGTAAATCGTGAGTCTTGTAGAACCGCATGTTTTGTTTGTAGAAGTCAAACTTACAAAATTTTCACTTTTCATGTAAAATTATGTCAAAGAAACTGAATTTCCATGCATGCTATGAAGGAGTAAACACTTTAATTTAAAGACGATTAAACGCCCTTCAAGCTCTCATGAAACGACGTGGCGAGCCGGATTTGACCCGCGGGCCTCAGTTAGACGGGTGATTTATACGAAGCTTGTGTAACAGTCAGAGTGCACTGACACGATGGTGATCTCTGAGTGCAGGGCGTGGATAAGACTGCCTATTAACGAGTGCTGATGAAGCAAATAAGTAAGACTAGTGGAATTTCCTCCTTCTTTCAGACATAGTTCTTTAGAATCAAATGGAAAATCGAAACAGTTTGGTGTTTTCAGTCATAGAGTAATCCATCCTCATCACCCGCTTTAATCACCCTCCTCTGGCTGCTCATTTATGAACATACTTTTGTTTCAGTATTAGATTAGCCGATATTTGTATTTCTCTCATGATATATGATGATGCCACAGAGCGTTCAATACTGCATCATCACACGGACCAGATGACTGAAAATCTGGCTCATTGTGATGTATTTCAGTAAGGGACATAATTCCCTTTTTCCCTACTAGACCATGAAAAAGCAAAAGAAGCATTTAGCATTCTCGCAAGATTACCTCTTTTATTTTCATTTCTTACAGGAAAAAAAGGGCCCATGGTGGAGTTCGGACACTCCAGGTGATCTGTACCCAATAAAACCCCCCAATGGGAGTATTCATGTTCATTCTTTCTCACTTTTTTTCTTGCTCTTCACTCTTTGGAGGCCCGTCCACATATTTTTAATGACCTCAACCTTCAGGAAAGGTGAGAATAATAACAAAACCTTCAACTCGCTCCTCTTGAGAGAGAGATTATTGTGGATTTTAAGGTGTGTGTCCTGTTGAAGAGGGCATTGCCTTTGGATCTTATGTGTTTTACAGATGCTGTGATGTTTGCTTTAAGGATTTGCTTCTATTTGATTAAATCCACACTGTCGTCAGTGGTGGACACAACTTAAGACCACGGCTGATCTACAAAAATCTTTTACAGTCAACTTTTACTCGTGTTTGACACCTTTTCTTTCTTCTGAATTTTGTGGCGAGGATGCAGGACGTGTTAATTAGGACAGGTGGTTGCACAGCAGAAGAGATCATCACTTTTTCTCCTGATTCGCCTTCTTTTTCTGAACGTTGAATGAGGCATATCCCGAACGATTTAATTAGAGTAAAGCTGAGACTTATGTTGAAGCTAACATCATTTTTTTTGTGTTCCTTTTCCTTTTAACAATAAAATCATGCAAATCAAAACAAACACAATCATGCTAAAATTTGTTGAAAAGGATGTTTCAGCTTTGACTCGATGCACCTTAAAAATCAGTTTTTCTTTCACTGATATGATCATGTTTTGCATTCATATAGCGCTATATTATTTTATGCTGAATTACATATTTTTGACTGAAAAACCTACCACAATGCTAATTTACTCATTTAATTTGACTTATATTGAAGAAACATGATGCTCAGAAATAAATTTGGATATATTTTTATTGCTCCAGGTCAGGGGTGCTAAACGTTTTATACCAGGCCACATCATCACCATGGTTACAATTAAAGGGCCAGTATTTCTTTATTTTCCAAACCAGGGATCTGTCAGACTTTTGCACTAAAATCACAATTTTTTCCGTAAAGTCACAAATTTAAAAATACTTTTTGTAAAACAAATAAATAATTAAAAACAATTTTGTCATAAAGTTGCTCATTTTGAAAGATCAAGACTTTTTTATTGTATGAAAATAATAAAGAATTGAAATTATTTTTTGCAACATTTTGACAGAAAATTACAACAGTTGTAAAATTGTAACTTCTTGTCCAAAAATCTTTTTTTTAAGTGAATTTTACAAAAATCACACTTTTGACACATATTAGCAACCTTTTATTGTAATAGTATTTTCAAACATTTGTCAAATCATGACTTTTGTTTCATCTAAACCAGCTGTTATTCCACTTTTTGATGTCAGAACTGAACCGAACAGACAGTCGCACTGAAACGTCCTCAGATGTTCCAGTTAGAAGTTTCTGATCGTCTTCGTACGCTCTTGCAGGCCAGATAAAATCAAGTGGCGGGCTGGAGAAAAATCAAGAATGACATGCTTCCATGTTATGAAAATTATTCAAAGAAACCTCAAATATTCTTCAAGCAGTAGGCTTGTATCGACACACTTTGTTTACTACAGATACTTAGAAAAGTATGTTGTTTTTGCTGCAGTTCAGGGGAAGTTAGGCTTAAAGTG
This sequence comes from Arrhamphus sclerolepis, assembly GCA_037176975.1. Taxonomy (NCBI): domain Eukaryota; kingdom Metazoa; phylum Chordata; class Actinopteri; order Beloniformes; family Hemiramphidae; genus Arrhamphus; species Arrhamphus sclerolepis. The sequence continues at coordinate 3,184,847 of JBAMYA010000003.1, forward strand.
CTCAACTAAATTCCTGCAATTTAAATTACACAGATTTTTTTTTTTTTGTCCTAAAGATAAGCATGTTGGGGTTTTTTTAGGAGACAAAGTCTCCTTTTAACCTGTAATTACTGAGATTTCTTCATAGATCATTGTGACAACTCCGTAGATCCATATCCTTAAAAATGGGATAAATTTGGCATTTGATGTTTTGGCACTTAAGAGCAGGACACGCTTCCTGCTCCATGCAGTTAAGAAAACCTGCAATGTTTAAAGCATGCATCATAGAAATGCACAACTTAAACCCTGTAAGTTCTGCTCCTGAAATGTCCCAGCTCTGGGGAGATTGCAAAATGCCTTAAATCTCTTTTGAAACCCAAATAGTACCCTGATGGTTGTAATCTGATTACCTGTCACCAAGGGAATGAAGATAAAATCCAACATACCTGTCACCCTCCAATGAAAGCTCCAGCGCCAGCCTACCTGGAGACACAGACCTGCACTCTCAGCGCATCCTATCTCTGAGAACTATTTTGAAAAACTCATATGCATGCTGCGGTGATATGACACTGGTATTTATACGTCTTCTGTGTTGCTCTGGAAGATTTATTTATACCTCTGGATAGACCACTGGTCTAACAAAAAAAAAAAAAAAAAACAACCGTCAGATAGTATGGAGTTGTTTTTTCTTTTTTTATTTAAACAACATGCCATGGGCCATGGCAGTTTTTTTTCTTGTGAGGCCAGTAAATATTAATCTGTCCAGATGTTTTCGTGCTGGATGAGCTGTCAGTGTTCTTCCCTGCCGTTCCAGCTGCTTTCAATATTGGAAGTTGTCATATTTTAGCTTCACACTGTGGTTCGTTGTACATCATTAGTTTAGATTGCAGTCTATCTTAAGCTCCTTTAAAAACTCTAATAATAATATTTTAACCCTTTGACCATGTTAAACATGCCAGGAAATATGAAGTGAAGGAGTTTATCTGCCCTTAGCACTTAGCAGCTAAGGTATTAATAGTCTTGTGTTAATATGGTTAAGTTAAAGGTCTGTTTTAACTACATTTAGTATCTTTCAATTGTCTGTATGAGGGTTACACAGTGTGATTGTGATATTTGCAATCCATCCTTTCAAAAGATGGAATGCTGAATCCTCACTGGTATCGGAGTATGACTTCCAATGATTTTGATAACATCAGTTATGTAATCGCCACAACACCACCAAACTATGTAAACTGATTAAGATATGGACTGCTTTCAAAATGATACTGTGGGAATATTGAGATTTTCTGACTGTTCTCACTGCACCTCAACTGGAATAGACCAGAAAAAGTACTCATATAAGCTGGTGCTTGACGTAATCGACTTTTTTTTTTAAGTTATCCCCCGAGTCCATGTTTAGTCATTGTGAAGTGCTTAATGAAAAACATCCCTCTAAAGAGAGATTTGCTTTCAAGAGTTTTTTTTTTGGGGCAATGAACACTCATGTTGAAATTCAGAGTGTTGTCTGTGATTTGCTTTATGAATTCCATATCAGTCTAGGTCAGGGGTCCAAATCCAGCCCTGCAGGACTGGGTTCTCCTGCCACAGCACACCTGATTCAAGTGAACGGATTAGCATCAGCTTGACATCAAGGTCTGCACGAGGCAGGGGAACATCTACGACATGCAGGAGTGGAAATTTGGACACTCCTGGTATATGTCTTTTTACTCAACAACAACCTGCCAGGTGACCAGAGATGGAAATTGGGCTACAATCTCACAAATTTACTTTCTGCTCATTAATAGGTATTGTTCCTTTTCTAAATAAAGAAAAGAAAGGAAAGAAAGGAAGGTGTTTCCTGTAAGAGTGGTTTAGTTTGTTGTCTCATCCGCACAGCTACCTTCTGCATTCAGATTGGGACTAAACCACCTGCGGGTATCTGCATCAGACCAAGTCATCAAGCTACAAATCCCTCCTCATAGCTTCCACGCAGCAAAGCGTACTCATAATAATTTTAATTAGTGTTTGTTTCTTGTGTTCTTCCTCCTGAAGAAAGATTTCAGGGACAGGTTCTGAATTGCCAACTTCGTTTAAAGGCTTTTAAACAATTTACTGGCCCTGAAACAGTTGTTTTACTCGTTCTACAGTATCTTTCTTGCAGTGGCAAGTTCAGACAAGATGGATACAACACAGAACTCCCCTCTGCTGTTGTTTGATTATGAACTGTATATATAATAGTGCGGATACCAGAATTATAAGTGTGTAATGTGTGGTTGGAGATTTAGAGGTTGATACGCACATGAGTGAATGACTCCATTGTTTCCTCTTAAAGGCTTCTCTTGTTCCTGATTTGTAGCATATTACCATAAATCCTTCCCTCTTCTTTCCTTCTCACAGGTCTGGGAGAATCATGGAGAGACCAAAGATGGCAACTTCATCTGCAGTGATTCTTATTTTGGTGATATTCTTCCTGCATGTAGCAACGGGGAAAGAAAAGGACAGCTCTCCACTTAAGTTTACGCACCATCTCTACAATGCCACCATCAATGAAAACTCTCCCCCTCACAGATACGTGGAGACACCCATAAAGATGGGCATCCACCTGACAGATCTGCTGTGGAACATCACATATAACATAGTTGCAGGTGACGATGAAAAGTTTTTCCAAGCAGAAGCGTTCTCAGTTGGAGACTTCTGCTTTCTCAGGATCAAAACCCGCAGCAGTAACTCGGCTCTCCTCAACAGGGAGGTCAGAGACACTTACACTCTCACTGTGGAGGCAACAGAAAACAGTTTCCAGGCAAAGACAAAGGTACTTGTCAAGGTACTTGACACCAATGACTTAAAACCTCTGTTCTACCCTGCCTCTTATAATGTGGTCATCAGGGAAGACGCTCCACTCAAGTCAAGTGTGGTCAGGGTCAGCGCTACAGATGCAGACATAGGAAGCAACTCTGAGTTTTATTACTCGTTCACCAGCAGGGCTCATCCGTTTGCTGTTGAACCTTTCACAGGCATAGTAACCCTTCTCAAGAAGCTCAATTACACCCGGACGCAGAGATACGAACTCACTGTTTTAGCGGAGGACAGGACAAAAAAGATATCAGGTGTTCAGAAATTTGGAAATGTGGCCCGGGTCTCGGTAAACGTACAAAAAGTCTCAGCTGGCTCTTTGGAGCTCACGCCTTCTCCCAAACCTATGATTTCTGCGGATGGAAAAGTAGATATTAGTGTCCATGTGGAAGCAAGAGCTAAGCCTGTGGAATCCCTTAATATTGTTGGAGGGGATCCCCAGAAGTGTTTTCAGATAATCCCCTTAGGTGTGCATGGCACTGACTTCCAAGTGATCTCTACAAAGCGGATTATGTGGTCTCAAACTCCTTTTGGCCTTAATCTATCCCTCCAAGCTAAAGATAGTAGTTTGCCAAGTTTACTCTCTCCAGTTACACAAATCCACATTCCAGCAGATCATTACAAACCACTGGCCTTTCTGGAGGACACCTACATAGCATCCCTGAGTGAGTTCTCGCCCCCTAAAACTCATGTAGTGAAGGTTTCGGTCACTCCTGGACACTACAATGTAACATTTAGCATAAAAAACAATCCAGACAGCTCAAACTTTAAGATAAATCCCAAAACTGGGATTATCATAACAGCAGGGAAATTTGACTATGAGAGAAAAAGTCGATATGAATTTGATGTAGTAGCCAATCACGGTGAAGCAGAGACTCACATTGTGGTTGAGATAACGGATGAAAATGACAACAGCCCCCAGTTCACGCAGACATCTTATCAGGCCACACTGGATGAAAACACTCCTGTTGGCAGCAGTGTCCTGAAAGTTACAGCCTCAGACAACGATAAAGGCAAAAATGCCTTTGTGACCTATACTATCGCAAGTCCAGGTCCTTTACCTTTCACAATAGATTCGTTCACAGGAGTCATCACAACTTCCGAGCACTTGGACTATGAGCTGATGAAACGCCGATATCACCTTAGGGTTTGGGCCTCGGACAGTGGTAGCCCCTTTAGTCAAGTCAGCGAATGCCCTGTGACAATAACCCTGAACAACATCAATGACAACATCCCCATGTTTGAAAGGGTGAACTGCAACATCACCATACCCCTAGACTTACATGTGGGGGACACGATTGCTGAGCTTTCAGCCATTGATTTGGATGAGCTGCAACAGTTGCACTTCATCATTGAGTCGGGGAACGAGCTCCAGGTTTTTGCCATTGATCCTGTTTCTGGAGTTATCTCCCTAAAAAAGCCCATCCCCCCACAAGAGGGCTCATTTACTTTGCGTGTTGTAGTAACAGATGGCAAGCATCGCTCTGAGACTTCAGTTGTCCGGATAACTGTCACTAATAAAGGTGATGAGGCGACCCTCCACTGCTTGGAAACGGGCATTTTTAAACAGTTGACGGATAAATTGATTGAATCAATCAAACCAGTTTTAATTAATCAGGAAGATGAGCCATTTTCAGACACCCACATCACCAACCGACACTCTCCCAAGTTTGTCACAAGCATTCCTAGTTCTGTTGATGTTGCTGAGAACCATCCGATGAACTCCCCCATTCTCCAGTTCAAAGCGACAGACGGCGATTCTGGGTTTAACAATAAACTGGTGTACGCCATATCAAGCGGCAATGAGAATGGCTGTTTCTCAATTGATACTTTCTCTGGAGATCTTCAGCTAGTTTGCCCTCTGGACAGAGAGACGAAGGAGTTCTACATTCTGAACATCACAGTTTATGACTTAGGAATCCCGCAAAGATCTGCATGGAAATTCATAGCCATCAATGTCATGGACGTCAATGACAACCCTCCTGTTTTTGAGGAATCCAGGTTTGTGATTCATGTGCCTGAAAACACAGAGGTGAACTCGGTCATTTTTACAGCTCGTGCTGTGGACAGGGATACCGATATGAGCGGTAAAGTCCAGTACTCCCTCCTGACGTCTACAGACATGTTCAGAGTTGATGAGCTGACCGGAGAGTTGATCGTAACAGGTCTACTGGATCGAGAAAACTCACCTAGGTATGACCTCTTGATCAAAGCAAGAGACTCAGCCAAGATCGGCCCTCAGCTGTTCTCCACAGCGAGCCTAGTGGTGGTTCTGATGGATGTAAATGACAACCCACCCAAATTTGTGCCCAAGGTGTACCACGTAAAAGTTGCTGAAGATGTTCCTGTAGGGACCCTGCTCATCTGGGTGGAGAGTGTGGACTTGGACCTGGGCAGTGGAGGCCTTGTCACGTACAACCTGAAGAAGACGGAGAATGGCATCTTTCATCTCGACTCCTCCACAGGAGCTCTGACCCTTGAGCGAGAGCTGGACTTTGAGAGGAGGCCGTCTTACAACCTCACAGTTCGAGCTGTGGACCATGGCCACCCCCGCTCCCTCTCATCCTCCTGCTTCATTGAGATTGAGGTTCTGGATGTGAATGAGAACCTCCACAGACCAGTCTTCTCAGAGTTTGTGTACGAGGCGGCAGTGATGGAGGATGCAGCAGTGGGGACATCTGTGGTAACACTCACAGCTTCTGACAAGGATCATGGTAGAGATGGAGTCGTCAGGTACCACATCCATGATGGTTCTGGCCTTGGGGTGTTCTCCATCGATAAAGAAACAGGTAATGAACTGTTTGTTTTGGCTTTTTTTTTGCGACAGTGTTTTTCTTCTTAATTTGAATGAGCCTAAATGACAAAACATAACTGATGATGTTGGACTAAGTTGTTCCTCTCTGGCTGATCTAAATGACTTAGAAGCAGGACCACAACAAACAATCCAACATCAAACTGTGTCATCAGGTTCCACATTGTTCATAATTTTTCCGTCCTTCATTAACTTGAACACGGAGATGATTGTGACTTTTTTATGCGATCACGTCGACCGTAAAAACAGCAAATAACTGCAAACGCTGCTTTATGGGATTACGAAGTCACGCAATCATGAGGAAGAAATTATGGAATCAGTCATCAAAAACGTTAAAACTAATTTATTTGATGTTTTGAATCCTTTGAAACTTGGACGTCACTAATGAAAAACAAGGCTCTGCAGTTAAGTTCCAGCTTTGTGGTAAAGTAGCTGGCAAACTTTTTTCAACCATATGTTTTTAGTTGAATTGAGATCTGAAATGTCTTTGTCGTTTATTTAATGTCTTGCTTTTTTTTCACACAACAATGAACACCATAACAGGGAAATTCAAGTCATATCATGAAACAGTAATTAGAATAATAAACACGAACCAGTAAATGACAAAACAAAAAGCAAAAATGGACAAAACAATAACAAACAAACAAAAACCAACAAAATAAATGAACTCAGCAAATATTTCCATACCTAGTGGGTGGTTTAATGTCTTTCTTGTAGAAGAGTTTGAACTCTTTTCTCTGTAGTAGGATGCATTACCGTCCAGAAAACGACAATCACCAGCAGACTTTGTTTCAGTTAGTTTATGGAGCGAGAAAAGGCTCCAAATATTAATGCATATCTGGAAAGTTAATGACCCATGTCATGTCCCTTTATCTGACATGCGTTTTTTAAGACCAATAACAAAAGTTCAGTAGGTAAGGTTGAGGAACGCTTGTTATCTTTACTGAAGCAAATACTTGTATGCTGATGTCTTGGCTCCAGCCGTATCACTCCCCATGGGTATACTGATATTTGAGATATTGAGAGTGATGAGTAAAAACTGAACCCTCCAACAACATGGATCAGAGTAGATAAGGAGCGTAAAAAAAAAAAAAGCTTGTGGAGGAAAGACCACATTGTCAGACCTAAAAGAAAACGTAATTCTTACAGTTCTATCGACTGGTACGTACAGTAGCGTCTGCCAGCAGACATTCAAAGTTTCAGTGTCAGTCAGGTATAATTGGCTTTTAAATTAAATTAGCCTGCCCATCTATAAAGTCAGATTCATTTTAAATTAAGCCCTGTATATTAAAGTTTTCTGAACAACAGACAGAATGTCACAAGGGATCTTTACACCATAAATTTCCTCATTTTGTCCCTCTGAGCTTATGGGAAGATAAGGCATGTCTGTGGTTGTGCAACATAATGTCTCCTGTGGGGTCACAAAGATAGTTTTACATCAACATACTCTTTAACGGATACCCTCCAGCCCACAGCATATTGTAGTGCATTCCATTAGCCTACCGTTGCACTTGAGGATCAGATACGATCAGGGGTAAAGGAGCTCTCTGCTATGATGGACATGAGCCGTAATATAACCTCTAATTGTTGCTGCTTCTTAATATTCTCCCTCGGGGAACCACCGTTAAACATCTTCTGAATGCATGTATATGTACCTCCCCCAATCACCAGCCCTTCATATATTTTGGCAACACAAATATTTCATCCATATGGATAAGCAGGAAAAGGAAAAGAAATCTCATTCAGCTATCGAGTTATTAAATCACTAACAGACAACGTAAGATCCAAGTGGTTGATATTTCCTTTAGGATTGCTACTAATGTTCAGGATAAAGCAGATTAAACAAAGAAAATGCTTAATTTCTCAGCCACTGTTGAAGGTTTGTTTAAAACAGCATTTCGTGATCTTTTTGTGTATCGCAGGTGTGATTCGTACAAAAGAGACTCTGGACCGTGAAACGGTGCCACACTACTGGCTCTCTGTGTACGTCACTGATCTGGGGACGGAGCCTCTGCTCTCCTGGACTCACGTCTTCCTGGAGGTGCTGGATGTCAATGACAACGCTCCAGAACTTTCCCAGCCAGTGTATTTCGCCTCAGTCCAGGAGAACATGGCTGAAGTAAAGTCTGTTATCCAAGTGTCAGCCACAGATGTGGACACGTTCTCTGAGGGAAAGCTTTCCTTCCAGATGCTGGAATCTCATCAGATGTTCTTTGACGTTGATCCCAAGACAGGTAAAGACACCTTCTTTTGAAAAAAAAACAAACAAAATAATCTGTTCTGAGTGAAAGGAAGGTATGACGGTAATTTTGTTTTTCATGAGGGCCACAACACACCTGATTCAAATGAAGTTCACCATCAGCTTGTCCTCGTGTGTGAACGAGCCATCCATTTGAATCAGGTGTGCTGAAGCAGCGAAACATCTAACGTTGGGTTCACACTGTACAATTTTTACAGTCTTATAAGATCAATTCAAGCCACATTGCACAATGTGAAATTGGTAGATAATTAACGTACAGAATGCTACACTGTGACTGAACATACGTTGAATCGTGGCTGCGACAGAAATAGATCCGAGTGTATTTCAGGCTCTGACCGCAGAATCATTATGTCATGTAAAGTTAGCGTTGTCATAGTGATGTTCATGTGCTTTGAAAAGAAAATAAATAAAATCAAAAACATTTGAGCTGCACATTTTCCCTCCCGTTTCTCCGTTGTATCCGCTGTTGTTGCTAAGCTACTGCTAAGCTACTGCTAAGCTACTGTGCTGCGTAGACGCGCTGATGTCTACAGTGGTTCATGGTGCGTTCCTATTGGTTGGTCAGCTGACAGGGATGGTAGAGGCAGCGACAGGCCGTCACACTCTGAGACGATTCCTTCACCAGAGACGGTGAAATCCTGCAGTGTGAACCTGGCATAAGACACGTAGGCCAGCGGCCCTCAGGGACTGGAGCCCCGGTCTATGAAAACAGCCGTGTGACATCTTTTGTGTGGCTCTGAAGGGCTCTTTCCAATACAGAGTAACAGTGGTGACGCTAGCTGGGTTGTCTCAGTTTTCAGTTGAGACTTCAATAACAGTAAGCCAGCGCTTTTAACTGGTCACTTACTGGCAGTCTAACCTTTACTGGGCACACGGGACTAACAAAACTTTCTGTAGACCTGCAGTGAACGGAATGAAGGATCCAGACTGCACTTGATCCAAAGTAGCAGCTGTAATTCAATAAATCTTTCTTTATCTCTATTATCATGTCTATACTTCATCAGTCCCCCAAAACCATCCATGTTTATATTGAATTTCGAAGCTTTATACCTCTTTTGTATTCAGTCAATGATCAGTATGTGCATTACAGATATTCAAATTTTGATGCATTTGTTCATTCATAATTACATTGGGATTCTGGCTTTGTCTTGAAAGTCAGTTACAAATGATAACGGCTAACAATGATACTTCGTTCTGACTTTGGAAAACTCACTGGTAACTGTGCATTTGCATGTTAGACTGTGTGGGTATTCATTTTGAAGATGAGAACCCTGACTTAGATGGCTTAACATGAAGGAAGTGCATGGTTCTTGATTCTTGCCTGTGTTTCTCTGAATCCCTGAACTCAGGAAACTTGTCAGAGGCGCCTTTGAGCAACAATACGTTTTTTAGCCTTTGCGTCTATGGAAAATGGTATTTTTGGCATCTGTTGGACGGAGTTTCCTCTCCCAGCATGTTCTCTTCACATTTTCATTCCTTACAAACCTGCTTAACTCGATTATTGATAAAGGATATGAAACTGTGGGCTCTTTCAAAGATGATAGCTATGGCGCAATAACTTTGATTACATTTTGAAATTAAGCCTCAGCACGGCTTTTATTTAAAATGTTCAGCCTCAGTCCACTAAAGCTTTTAGTGAGCTACATACGAACAGGCAGTTATACGGCGGCCGTGGGATGCTGGATGTAATTACATCAGGTTGCACAGTGTGCCATCTATCCATTTCACATGCAATTTCAACAAAATTATAGGTGTTTTGCTTCCCTTTGATTGATTTACATTTTCATTCAGGCTCCCGTTGCGGCCGTAAAACAACTGGACAAGCAGTTGTTCTTTCTCTTTTGTAAATCGTTTTGACATATCCATATGTGCTGCCTCGTCCCAATAGTCAGTTTTACATTTTGATGCATGGTTATTTGTGTAGCTGTAAAGCACTACAGATTGTTTTTTTCTTGTTGTTGTTGTTTTTTGTTTTTTTAGAAAGTGGGTTGTTGAAAACTGGGGGACAAGATCAAATTGCATTCATCTCCAGTATGAGAGGATATGGCACTAACCATTAACACATTATATGCAGAGAGCTGTTAAATGGTCTGTGAATAAAACTCACAGGCAACCTCTGAGGTAGTTTGTCATAAAGCCACTCATCTGTGATCTCAAGAAAGATAGGAAAAAAATTGACAATGTGCCTGAAACACCTCAGGTATCTGTGTGTTCAGCTTTGACGGTTGCAGCTGAATCACCCAGCAGGGACTTTTGATATTTGGGCAAAAGAGTGCAGCATTAGCTCTGCCACTACAAGCCACTACACGTCCTGTCCTCCCATTATCCCCGGTGGTGTTTGTCCACACCCTGGGGCCAGTATACCAAAGAATTACAGAGAGAGGAGGCCAGTTGTGTCGAGAGGGAGAGAGAGAGAGCCGACGCACAAAGGCAGCCAAGGAAGGAGGTGTTGGAACAGCTTCAGTGTGTCATTTTTAAACTAGATTTTTTTTGTGTGTGTGTGTTACTGCAGGTGTATTTGATATTCAGTTACTATAATGGACTGTGTTTGGTGGAAAAGGTTCATTGTTTCTCTGTGTTCTTTTGTTTTGTGAGGATTTCCTTCAGAATCAAAACCGTTTTGAAAGGCTTTTAATCTTCCAAAGATCTTCATGAAATAGTCATTAAAGTTAAACATCTTGACACAGAAATAAAAAAAATTAAGCCTTTGAATCTTCAAAAACTGACATTAACTTTTTTTTTCTTATCTTACGAGAATGTAAGATCAAAAGTTTGATGCCACTTCTGCCTCGTCTTCATGCAACAACATACATACTTGTTTTCATATGACACTCAGTAGGTTTACAGGCACAACAGCGCTCTATATTATCTGATTAAGACTCTGCTCTCAGGAAGAAACTACCATCTAAATAATGGTTACACTAAATTACACAAAAAATGGCTTTTGCAAAATAGGGAACAGAGCACTGACAATCATATATATGGTATAAAAATAAATAAATAAATGGTATATGGTGCTATAACGTCAGAGCATCTGTTATGCAGAGTTCTTTATGCCTGTTGACAGATGAATCACTATACTGTGGGAATGCGCACAGTATAGTACAAAAGCACATTACATCAGAAGGCCGTGCACGTTGCTGTGCACAGACTGGAATGACATGCCATTAATCAATATGCTCCCTTCTGAACTCCAGTCACAAGAAAGGGGAAGACTGGACACATGACAGGGACAGTTTTGCTTCATTTTGTTCAGAATTTATGATGAAGGAAAAGTCAAATCTTCATGGTAACATGGCGATAACTCAACGGGGAAGCAGCCAAGGAAGGAACATCATTTCTGAGCAGTTAGCAGTTTTAATTTGGGACACAAGATGTGCATGACAAACATTGTGAACACAGTGTACAGCGTTTGAGTGTTTTCATGAAAGAACGTAATTTAGCACGTGTGACACACTGTTTAGTGCCACAGCCGAACTTCTTTTCAGCTAAATGGAGCCCCAGCTAAGCGCAGAAGTGACATCGCTCTTGCGACACCGCGCATTGCGCTTGTCTGGTGACCGTACATGGTCACTCTCTCGTTACCTTTCAGTTGGGATTTTCAGCCACTTCCTGGAAAGGTGAAAATCCAGATGACTCCTTTTGTTCCAACAACCTTAGAACAACTGATGAGACGGCTGCAGATACGCTCAGGCTGCATTCATTCAGCTCAGGCTCTGCTTCCGTGAACCTCGCTTATCCTTGCAAAGCTGCTCCTCAACGTTTTCTGCTATTTTTTGGTCAAATTTTCTTCTTTTGCGTTTTCTTGTGTTTGCTCAACAATTGACTCACTATTTCCCCCATGACATACGGGTGTATAGCTCCGTTTCATCCAAAATATTAAGCATGAAGACTAAAAATCTGTCAACGCTCCACAAACATATAAATGTATAAAGAGGGATTTAATTTGGCTGTTTTTGTTTGTTTTGTTTTGTTTGTTTAAGAGGACTGCCACAACTTGACAATCCTTCTCAAAATTAAGGAAATATTCCATCAAATGAAACTTAACATGAGCAATTTTTTGTGCAGCTTGAAGTGAGTAGGATGTGATTAAAGACGTAACTGGAGTCATTTACGTAGTGCCAGTTGAACCACAAACTCATGAAAAAGGCATTTCCGTTAAATCCAGATGATTCAACACAGCAGAATCGTGGATCAGATGAGATCATCTTCATCTGATCCCTACATGACACATGGACCTGGCTAGCTAGTATTACTGACATTGCAATGAGTTCAGCATTTGCTGTATTTTTGTTTCTTGTGCAGTAGAAACCGTTTAAAACTGTTCTCTGTTCCAAGGTTGTTGTTGACGCTTCTGTTTCACAAATCTCTCAGCTAGTTATCTGTTGAGCTTCAGGTCTTTTTATTTGTTAAGCTGTAACTGAATGAATCTGAAGTGTTTCAGAAGTGGAGTTTTGGAAAAATTGTACTGCTCAGTGATTAAAGTCAGAACAACCAACAACCTACAAAGATGGACACCAGTCCATTCAATGTTGGTGTTTTGATTTAATAAAAAAACATGTTTATTTGGTGAGGACAGGGCATGCTAATGAACCCGCAGTACAAAGTCCTGTCGTAGTGTAAATATGCCAGATTTAGCTAAAAGCTCATTTCCATCTGCCGCTGTCACGTATGCGTCTTTGTTGGGAGCTTTTTTTTTTTTTTTTTTTTTTCTTGTAACTCAGAGGTATTGGCAACAACAGGCAAAAAGCCCACAGAGCCAGTTTTCTCATCATTGTATGAAGCTTTTTTTTTTCTTTTTTTGGGAGCTTTTTTGATTCCCTTTGAATTGACAAAATGACAAAAATGATTGGATCAGTTTGTGAGACTGGTGGAATAATGGAAACAGACATGCCCATAGGACGTGATTTAGGGGTTTTACATAGTTGCACCAGCTCATGAATGCCCTGCACTTTTATTTAACAGAAGAGCAACTGTACAGAGAGAGAGAGAGAGACGTACGTCATCTCTGAGCATCACCGTAGTGAATAAAATGGCTTAGTGTGAGCAAATAATTTCACTCATGTTTGAGGCTGTTCTCACAGCACCATAGCTGTTGGCTTTAGGATGACATGTTAAGTAGTCACATTATTTGATACTAATTGTCTTCATACTTAAGTATTATATCAGTCAAAAGGGGATTTTCATGAGACTTAATATATCAGCCCTCATCCAACAATAATTTGTACGAGGAATACCTGACAACATTCATACTGTAGATTTACATAATCCTAGAAGGGAGGGAGATGAGGACACTGTGAACACAGATGTGTTGTTGAAACCAGACATTTAGAGCATGATCCACCTTGTTTTATGTCCACAAATGAATCACCTATTACTAATGTGCAGGGTTACTGCCGTAGAAACTTCTCATGTCCCAACAGGAACAAAATGACTCATAGTTTTATGATTTTGACCACGAAACTAATGTGTAGGCATTTTCTTATTAAAGGCTTTTTTGGCTCTAGAGGCTCTGATTGACAGTACACAGACAGAGTACACGCAGCAAAGGGTCGCAGGCTGGGAATTGAACCTGCAACCAGTTTGACTCCTGCGTCAGCTCTTCTGATTATATATAGCTCCCGTTCATAGTAGTTCCTTCATCCAGTGGAGCTGTTACCTTAAAAAACCTGGGGCTCTTTAGTACATACAATATTAGAAGAGTGGATTTCATGCAAGGTAAAAGAAAACAAAGTTGTGCATTGACGAGGCCAGACAAGTTAAGAACGTGCCCATTTCATTTGTACTTGGCAGCAATTAATTCTTCAAACTGTGGAAGACTGTTTAGGATACTTAAGCTGAAACTGTGAGTTCCGGCTTTTTTGGTTGAAACTGAGACGGTCCTTTAAAAACTAAGATATCCTGACATTTGTTCGTTAGGTGGACATCCGACTTTGAAAGAGCCTGGAGGCTGCAGAAGTGTCATTTTAGCTGTTCGAGGGATCACACCTCGACAACTCGAGCTGTGTGGCAACACTTGAAACTGAATGATGAGACTGCAAATAAACCCGTTCTTTATCACATTCATGCTTAGAAAAAAAAGAAAAACTCTCTTTTCTTTCTGACACACTAGTTTCTTTACATCAGGTCTGCTGCCCACTCCTCATTTGCTCACAAGAACAAGAGTGTGATCCACACATGCATGCTGTTAGGTCATCACACATACTCACATTTGTGTGTTATATCATATAATGCAGATGAAACCCCACTCAAGGTCAACGCGTGGAGACCTTTATGACGCTAGAAAAAGTCCAGAAAATGTAGCAGGGTGCACTGTTGTGGTATTCAGTCTTTCTTGTGCTCTCAAACTACGGTTTATTTTGATGAAGCTGCACATACAGAGGCCACAAACACTCCATCAGATGTGATTCTCTGCACCTGCACCAGCCTGTCTGGGTTTAGGGTCCAAAACGCTACGATATGCTCTGATCACATTTCAGCAACGGTGATCCAGGAAAAGGAAGCGAAGGGTTCCCTGCTCAGATCTGATCAGAAAGCTGCCAGATTGTAAATGGCTGTTTCAGGCTGCTCAGCTGAATTGGTTTTATGTCCCTTCTTTCTGCAGTCAGCATTTAATTGGCTTGTTTGCAACTCCTCCAGAACTTGTCAGCCCCCCATGACTTGGTTTGGATGCATTTGTTACTGGACAACAACAAAAAAAATCTGCTTTCTCAGCTCAACAAATAACTTCTAGAAGTTTTTTCTGCAAGCTTGATTGACTTTCCTCGTTTGGAAGTCCCTCTCCCTCGAGCTCATTGAGATTTCTAAAATGTTTTACTCAGAAAAAGTGATCTTTGCAGGCTGAGTGAGTGGCATGAAGGCATTAAAGTGGTAGCCTCGGAGCTGCGAGCTGGATGTGAAGTCAGGGAGAACCGCGCGGAAGAAAACCGGGTCCCGACACGTCAGACAGCACTGTTTATCTTCACGTGGTTTTGACAGGCGCTCAGCACGGCCGAGTGAAAACAGGCGACGTGGGAGAGGAGAGGCTTTACCCCAGATTCCCATGTCTGCACTAATGACAGAAACACACTTTCTCTTGCGCCCCACCTGTCCCAGCGTTGTCCTCCCAGCAGGGCTTTGTTTACACTGTTGTAAAAAGACCGAGCGACCCTCAGCGGGGTCTTTCCTTCCGCCTACAACCTTCAGCTCTGTCTACACATCACAGCTCCTTCACCTCATTAAACATTCTCTGCCCAGCACTTCCAGGTCCTCCCCAGGGACGACTATTATTAACTAATTTATTTTCTTTTGCAGCACCTGTAGATGAATGCTGACGTGACGAAGCAGCTGGACATCAGTTTGTAGTTTTGACTTTGGTCGTTGTGGACAGAGCCTGGGTTCACTGCCGCTCGCCTCTTTCTGAAAATCTTGTGTCTGCGCAGTCTTTTACTGATATTTGAGGTTTTTTTTAAGGTGGAGTCAGCAGTGCTGCATTCATGTCCCACTGGTTACATTGGAAAGACACTGAAAAAAACAACGTCTTGATTTGACTGAAAACTAAAAGCTGTGACGTTCGAGACGTTGAAAAGACGTCTCATCTACCGCGACAGCATTGCTTTTCAGCGTCTTCTATTGGCCATTTTAAGGGCTACATGGGGCCGACCATCCAGGGACGTCTGGTGTTTGGTGGGTCGGTGTACGCTCGCGGTTTCTCTCACACTGAAAGTACGAAGAAGAATCAAAGTATGAAGATTCAAAATCAGCAGTTGGCTCTCTGTATAAACTGAGAAAATCATTTATTTCTAATATTACACACCGTTAAACCTTCAGCTTTTCATTAATGCAGGGTTTATCTCAGCTGGTATTATATATCTAGCTTTTTTTGTAGATACTGGGGATTAACACTAACGTTATCATGCATGTTCATATGCACACTTTAAGATTTCTTTAGTCTCAGATGAGCGATGAGCAATTGTGGTAAAAATGTTCCATCGTAGCTCAAAAACGGTGGCTCCTGTCTCACAATGAGACAGGAGCAAATGACACATGAGAGACAGAGAGAGACAGATGAGAGATATCAGCAGCGTGAGAAATCTGGAGGAACCGTCTCAGAGTGACGGCCTGTCGCTGTCAGCTAACCAACCAATAGGAACGCACCATTCTAAGTAAGTCACTTTGGACAAAAGCATCTGCTAAATGTAACGTCATGAGTCATCATTGTACAGCACGTTAGCAGCAACCTGCTAACGAGACGATGATGCTGCGTTTTAAGATCCTGAAATACACTCAGACTCATTTCTGTCGAGGCCACGATTCAACATTTGTTCAGTTGAAAGTGTAACGTGATGGAAAATAACGACAGATGTCCTGACAAGTTCCTGTGAAAAAGCTGGGGGTCTGTTCATGTAATTTATAGGAAATTGCATGATGGGGGCAGTAGTTGCCAACATGGTTGATCTGCGAACTTTCCTCCAGTAAATTTTTTCAAGGGTTTTACTTTTTCCGTCCGTGCACTTTTCCTTTTATGATGTGATTCACTCAACATAACAGCACGTATGTGTAGGAACAGAAGTCCAGGAGTGGTTTTAGCTTTTAAACAACATTCTCCACAACTCCTCCAGTCGCACGCTGGCTTCAAATCAACGCAGATATCCATATAATGTCATTTCTGCGCCATCGCTGTCTTGTTATGAGAGGTCAAAAGAGCGACTTCATCATCAAGTTAATGCGAGTTTCATGTGTGGGGGTTGAAGTGGCACGGATGTTTGGAAATGGATAAAAAACAGGCTTTATCATCCGTATTAAATGTTTTTTGCTTAAGTGTTCTTCAGTGTTGATGGGTTCAAATGTGCGTAGTCTCTTCTCTGCACACTTCACAGCTGACCTCGATTATTCCAGCGGCAGCTTTAATGTTTGCTCTCCTGCCATCGCGTCTCTTCACTTAATTTATTCTCTTGCAAATGCGATGAAAACAAGTTATTCTTGAAAAAACAAATGAAGTGAGATGATGATGGAAAGAACATTAAACAGACCAGCAGAAAGAAGAAGTGGTCAATCTCATTTTTTCCAAAAAGTTGATTTTTTTTGTCATGGACGTCAGCTCATGCAGCTGAAGCTTAAAACCTTTTTTTTTTTTTAGTAAATCTCCCACAATGCACTGTAACTTTTATTCCTTGCATTAGATCTGTTTTATTCTGACCTAACTGTGAAGTTTTATGGAAGCAGCAGACCCTCGTCATCAGGTTTAATGATAATATTTGTGTGTCGACGCATGCAAAGACAAAGGCAGGTAGGTGTAGACGACTCACAACGGGACGTGAACAGAAGACCACACAGAGAGGACACGGTACAAGTATGTAGGACACGGGTGAAACACATGAGGGTAATGAGGAGGTGAACTGGGGAATCATGGGAACTGTAGTGTGGAGACCGTTGATGCTGACCGTGGTAGTGGAGGAGGAGCAGGCACGACACTTACGTCTGTCCCTTTCATTTCTTTTTATTCTGCTTTTAAACTTTTACTTTTTTTAATGTAAAGCACTTTGAATTTGCTCATCCTCACTGAAAACTAGCATGATTAAGGATGTGTTTTACATAGTTTAGTTATTTGTTTGTGTGTTGTTTTTTTTCCTTTCCTTTTTGTAACAGAGATCTCCGTGTTGGCTGATTTATGGAAAACCAAGTAAATAAGATTGAAAGTTTTGGTGAATAATTCACTTCCCAAGTACACACAGACTCAGAGATGTCATGAAAAGCCAGCAGAAACGTCAACCATAAGCGCTGTTTTCTGTTTGTTTGCAGGTGTTATCAGCGCTCACACAGCGTTGGATCGTGAGGACAAACCCGAACACACCATCGAGGTCAGCCTCTCAGAAACATCCTCCTCACTTCAGCTCAGGTTGATGCCAAAAAAGGGAAAAACAAACACCGTTTCTGTGTAACCAATCAGAGCTTCCGAGTATCAATAAATCCATATCGGAGCACGTTCTCGCGGCTGCTGTCTGCTTCACCTCCTGTTTTCTCTTTTTGTTTGTTTTTTAACACCACTTCCACCACGGCTGCTGGTGTGTGCAACCGTTCACGTGCAGAGAACAATAAAACAGAAATGGTGTTGGGATGTGATGGCAGCAAAAGAATAGAGATTTGAAGTTAAAGTCTGAAAGCAGGAAGGAAAACATTTAAAACCTCTGATCTTCAGCAGCACAAAGAAATCCATCAGAGAGAGAGACAGAGAGAGACAGAGAGAGAGAGAGAGACAGAGACAGAGAGAGAGAGCAGGAGGACTGTTTCCTTCATTCGCAGAGGCAGCAGATGCACAATAAAAGTTTTCTCAGTTGGAAATGCACCTTTTCCTTTCACATTGATCAGTGGCAGTGAGTGATGGAACAGCTGCATATCCCAAAAAGGAGGTGGGGGGGGGGGGGGGGCTGTACTGAGATCCTCCAGTACTGCTGCAGATCTTCATTCCTCACCATTTTAAACCAAACCATTAGTTT